>QUWJ01001198.1:0-15055 GCA_003430845.1 Xanthoceras sorbifolium | reverse complement strand
CACTGCCATTTTGACACACATTACTCGGCACAGATATCGAAGAGTCATTGAAGATCAATCGTTCTTCTCTAACGAACATTGTCGTACGACAATGACAAAACTTATGCATTATCATCCATTCACCAACACTGAAACACTCTCTTAAGAAGGATAGAGTCGCACGACAATGTCGAACCAGCCTTAGAATTCACACATACATATCCATGTCTACATGTCGTACGACACAAACCCCTTGGCTTTTCTAAAAAACCAATGCGTTTGGGGGCAAACTGTAGTAGCCAAAATATGTATGGCCCAAGACATGGCCCAAGGACAAAGCCCATACTCCCATGTAGCACGACAAAGGCTTAGCGTAAAGGCCAAAGTCGCACGACATGGAGCATCCTCATGTAGACGTACCAGTTGGAAGAATATGTCGCACGACACGAAGTACTCGTGTAGTACGACGACGTACGAGTTGAAAGACTGTGTCGCACGACACGAAGCACTCGTGTAGTACGACGACGTACGAGTTTGAAGACCTTGTCGCACGACATGTACCTTCATGTAGTACGACCGTGCTACATCACCCAATCATGGTCCAGATTGACAAGAAACCTACATGTCGTACGACATAACATCTCCGTCGCTCCGAGGGAGACCAGATTGTGATCTACTTTGAAACAGGTCCTACAAAGTCATAATGACACTTGATGGCAGCCCAATCAAAAGAAGCACCCAGATGCTTTCTTGGTGGAAGACAGAGAAGAGAGAATGATGAGAGCCCTCAAAAAGAAGAAGCATCAGTCTCCTATAAAGAGGAAGATAATTCCTCATAAAAAGGGACGGCCGAAAAACTAAGAGAAGGAGATTACTAAGAAAAAGCCACACCCTACGGCCATTGTTGAACTTCTCCGATCACCCTCCGATCTTACACCCCCCTTTGATCAAAAAACCCCAACTGTGAAGATAGCAGGAAGTATTCCTTACTCATCGCCATTTACAAACATTACACTTTTACTAGTATTTGCTAACTTGACCGTCGGAGTGACTTTGGCCGGCACCACCCCGGTGTCCCAGACGTCCTGCGGGTCACGTGCGTTCTGTCTTTGCAGGTTGTAGTGCCCCGTGTCCCCGAGCGATTTTTGAGGACTACACCTATTAGTCCTTGCTCTGTTATGTATAAAATTGTGGCAAAGTCCTTAGCCAATAGATTGAAGATGATCCTACCTCAGCTTATTGATCACTGCCAAAGTGCTTTTGTTCCTAACAGGTTGATCTTTGACAGTGTGATGGTCGCTTTCGAGGTTTTTCATTCTATGAGCAGAAGGAAGAAGGGTAGGAGAGGTCTGGCTGCGCTTAAGCTCGATATGAGCAAAACTTATGATGTTGAATGGCGGTTTTTTAGGTTAGTTTTGGTTAAATTGGGGCTTCATTCTCAGTGGATTTCTCGTATTTTGGATTGTTTTTCTTCTGTTGGGTTTCTTTTGTTGTGAATGAGAGTTTAGTAGGGGAGGTTTTTCCATCGCGAGGGGTTAGGTAAGGCTGCCTATTATCCCCATATCTGTTTATCTTATGTGCAGAGGCGTTTTTCTTTCTAGTCCGTGGCACAGAGCAGGATAGGGCGTGTTTTGGGTGTTAGATATTGTAGAGACAGCCCCCTAGTTAGTCACCTCTTCTTCGCAAATGATTGTGTTGTTTTTGTAAGGCCGAATTGGATTGTTATGCTGCTTTAAAAGATATGCTAAATGTTTATGAGAAAGGTTCGGGGCAGCTGATTTTTAGAAATTAGCTTTTTCTTTTAGTCCGAATGTGCATTCTGGTTCGAGGGGTAATATTTTCAGGCTGTTTGGTTTGAATGAAGCTCATGCTCACGATAAATATCTTGGCCTTCCAACATTGGTAGGTAGGAACAAAAGACACTCTTTTAACAATATTAAAGAGAAGCTTTGGGGGAGAGTTCGCAGCTGGAAGGGCAGTTTGTTCTCCTTGGGTGGTAAGGAGGTTCTCATTAAGGCAGTAGCGCAGGCCGTGCCTACATATTTGATGAGTTTTTCAGTTGTCTTTCAGTCTTTGTAGGGAGTTTTCTATTATTATGAATTTTTGGTGGGGATCTAATAAAGAGAAACGGAGGATTTGCTGAATAAATTGGGAGAGAATGTGTCTTCCAAAAGCCTTGGGTGGGATAGGGTTTAAAGATTTAATTGTTTTGAACCAGGCTTTGGTTGCTAAACAAGCCTGGAGACTGTTGAGCAACCCTTTTTCCTTGGCTGATAATCTGATTAAAGCCAAATATTTCAGAAATAGTGATTTTCTGAGCTCTCGATAGAGAAGTGGAGATTCTTATTTGTGGAAAAGCATTTGTTGGGGAAAAAGTTTTCTGGTTAAGGGTCTTCGATGGAGAATTGGGGACGGTTCTACTGTCAATGTTTTCGATGATCCTTGGCTGCCTAGACCTAGGTCTTTTAAGGTCATTACAGCTAAGTCAGCGGATGATATCAGGGTTAGTTCCCTTATCCATTCTTTAGGTGGCTGCTGGGACTTTGACAAAATTGATGCTCTTCTTTTGAATATAGACAAATAGGTGATTTCCAGTATCCTCTTAGTATCTCAGGTGGCAGTGACCGTATTATTTGGCACTATGACAAAAAAAGGCGTTATAAGGTTAAGAGTGGTTATAGGTTGGCCTTGGAGGAGAAGATTCATAAGCTTAGTACTGGTTCTAGCTTTGATTCTAAATGGTGGATCATTATTTGGAATCTCCATATCCCCCTAAAATTCGATTTTATTTGGAGAGCTTGTAACAATGCTATCCCTTCTGCTTTTAAATGTAGGTGAGGAAAGTGCTTCCTAATTCTGTGTGTCCTTATTGTGGTGTTCAGGTTGAGGATTCAGGCCATGCAATTTTTTGGTGTAAAAATGCTAAGGTAGTTTGGAAGAATTTCTCTGTTTGGGATCACTTGGTGAAGTTCAAGATGGTGGATTGTGCCTCAGTTGTTAGGTGGTTGTGTTATAATATTAGGAGGGAGGATTTTGAGTTTTGTTGTGTTATTATGTGGTGCCTTTGGAACAATAGAAATGCTTTTCTTCATTCTAATATGCCTAAAAGACTTGAAGTTCTTTTAGACTGGGCTGCTGGTTTTTTGATGAATTTCGTAATACCTCAGCTACCAGTGCTCTTAAGCCTTTGGTTCCAGATGGCTCTGTTTTTTCTCCTTCTGGCTGAGGATCTGTTCTCCTTAGGTATTAGACATTTGGTCTAGGTCCTGCTATCAACAATTCTTGGATCCCTCCTCCTTCTGGCTCCCTCAAATTGAATACTGATGCAGCTGTTAAGGTTGGTTTTTCTCCTATTAGTGTTGGTTGTGTGATTAGAGATGAGCTAGGTTTTATTTTGGCTACTTCCTCGAAGGCTTTGGTTGGTTGTTTTTCTGTGGAGATTGGTAAGCTTTTAGCTTTAGAGAAGGTTTGTCTTTGGCTTTGAGTTTGAATTTGCAAGTTGGGATTGTTGAGTTGGATGCGGTTAATGTGGTCGTAGGCGTTTCTGGTGGCGATTCTTCTTTTCTTCCTGCAGGTCACATTGTTGATGATATTAAGCCTTTTGTAAAGTTGTAGGAGTTGTCTCTATCCAGGCTGTTCCTCGTGTTAGGAACAACTTGGCTCATTCTCTTGCTTCTTTGGCTTTGTCCTCTGCTAAGGATCAGTTATGGCTTGATTGTAAGCCTTCTATTTTGGTTTGTAGTTTCTGTTTGTGCTTTGTTTGTTTCAAAAAAAAAAAAAACTGGACGAATTGTAAGAGAGTTTATGACATTTGATCATTTACAACGAAATCATGAGTTTAACCTTAATTACATGTTAGTATTCTACCGTCAGTTGACCCAGTCAAACATAATGGTTTAACCATGACTTATGTGTAAAATGACATAACTACTCATGATTAAAAAAATAAATTAAATAAAAAAATGAGAAAAATTAATTTTTTTAAAAATGGATCTCCACCGTCCATTAAGATTGATGGACGGTGGAGATTCATTCAATTTTTTTACAATTTTTAACAATTTATTTTATTTTTTTCAAAAAAATTAAGGTGAAGATGAACATATTACCCTTTGACTATTGGTTGAATGTAAACTCTAATGGCAAACAGTTAGTCAAGGTACTAATGTATAATTAATGCTAAACTCATGATTTCATTTCAATATAACCAAACGTCAAATACTTTATTATAATTCACCTTAAAAAATTAAATGAGAAAACAATTCATTGTTGGGTGAATTTAATGAAGTACTTTGACGTTTGGTAATATTACAATGAAATCGTGAATTTACCCTTAATTATACATTAGTACCTATCATTATTGACTCAGTCAAAACTAACGGTTTGACTTTGACTTATGTGTGAAATAACATAACTACCCCGATTAAAAAAGAAAAAAATTAATATTAAATATTCAAATAAAAAAGAGAAAAAATAAAATTAAAAAATTAAAATGGATCTTCACCGTCCATAGAGATTAATGGATGGTAGAGATTATATTAAAAAAATTAAAAAATAATTTTTTTAAAAGAATACCTAAATAAAGGAAAAAAAAAGAAATCTTGGTAGTGGAGATCCAATTTATTGGACGGTGGAGATTTGATATGGAGATTGAATCTCCACTATCAAGATTTATTTATTTTTTCTTTTTTTAATTATTCTTTATTAATTATTTTTTAATATGATCTCTACCGTATATCAATCTTGATGGAGGGTTAAGATCTATTTAAATTTTTTAAATTTTATTAATTTTTTTAAAAAAAAAATAATCATATTATCCTTCCGACTATTGATTAGCCATCAACCAGTTAATTAAGGGTATTACTATATATTATAAATGTAGAGCAAATGTGCACAGGCAGCCATTTTTAATGAATAATATGTTAAGTTGGACTATGGTTTAGGTTAAACTAATTAAAATACTCGACAAGTACGAGAAGAATTAACTGGGTTGCAAAATATTTTATTATTTTTCTTAGGGCAAATATTATTTATTATTCTTATTTAACCAACTAATTTATTAACATCAATTTATTTAGATATTATGATAATTGTTTAATTAAGACGTTTTCTTTCACATCCCGACAATTTATATTTCACGAGTGATGTGAGTACAGATAAAATATTTCTAATTTTTAATTTCTTAATATAATGTACTTCCAATCCCAGCCGTCGGATGTAGCTGTATTAAGAGTCAAATCTAGTCAATGTCCACGGATGTTGGTGGAGCACCGATGCATAGGATCAGTACTCAAATGATCAAGAGGCAGACAAACTAGGGTGCAAACACCGCTGTCTGCGTATTTTTTTACAAGATAATTTTTGCATATATATAATCCGACGTGTAACTGTCGGTCATCGAAACGAGTCCATCAACTCTCTCCAATCATTGAAGTTAATTGTACTTGAATCACAAATTGATCAGACTGTAATTCGTCTTGATGCTGCCACGTGGACTGTATCAGTGGTCCACATCCATTGATGCGAGTTTTAATTAAGACTACAATTAGTAGAGTGATTATTGTCTTTTTCTGTCTTTCTGTTTTTTAACAAATTTTTTTCTTCTCAATACTTAATCAATTGGTGGTGGAGTTTAAAAGGCTTCTTTTATATAAAATAGAACAAATTTAAATTAAAGTAAAATACAAAAAGAGTATTATATTATACATTAAAAACGTAATCAATTATTCATATGACGTTATTAAAATGGAAAATATATCGTCATGCATGCACAATTTATTTTTTAAGACCAGTTATGCATGTGTTATATTTTAGAGAGCAAATTCGACAATTTTTTTTGCAACCAAACTTTTTTCTAAGCAGATCATGTGGATTGTGACTTAATATAATCAAAGGTGGACACCGTTTAGTTATTATTAAACATTTTTAGTCACACAACCATACATGTAACTCCAAAAAAGAAGAAAATAATTTATTTTTTAAATATTTAATTTCCTCTCCTAATTCAAGATATTATTATTATTACATAATGTAAGGATAGTCAAAAATAAAATATGCGTGAAGGGAGCCGAGCCGACATTTTTCTTGATTCACCGGTGTCGGTCGATCGACTTTATGATTTATTGTTGGATATTCATACGGGAAAAACTTGTACAAGTCTAATATTTTCCTTTTGCAGGATAGCGAAGTACAACACATTTTACACGAATATAATGAAACGCGTTGCATTTGGAAACAGTAGCTGGCAAGCAAGGCAAAAAAATTGAATGGAGCTTTTTCAAAAGTTTCAACTGATCAACTTTTTTAATTTCTTCCTAGGAAATTTCTCAGGGGAAAGTGACCTGATTGATTTTTTTCATTCAAAAGCATGCCACCCGAAAAACTTTTTATGAATTTAAGGGCACACAACAAATGTGATGTATTATATTATCCTACAAAGAGAAACTATTAGAAGGGATATCGATTGTATTGTCGGTAATCACCCTCTGACGATCAAGTTAGATTGTAAAAATAAAGAATAAGAATAGAAAAAAAGTTAACTGATGTTGTCCCATGGTCCCTTTTATAGTGGGGAAATCACTGTTACTGCTTTGTATTTAACTAATTTAATTAATTGACTGATTGATAAGATAGGTGATGAGAAATCGGACACTACTACTTCTCCGACCTAGGTTAGGATGTTTGTCTCACCCACCCAAAAAGAGGTAGGAAAGTCTCTGGATTTTTGTGCCACGTGGCACGATATTATTGGTTCCATAGAGTTGACTTTGACCATATTATCACAACTAATACAAAGAAAAAGAATTTAGATCATATGGGTTGTAAATTATAATTATTTCATCAAACATTTATAGCACTGCAAAAAATGTTAAATGTTTGCATAATTAGAAAACCCAAAAAAAAAAAAAAAAAAAAAAAGAAAAGTGTTGCTTTGACAAGAAATATCATTTCAATTTTCTTAAATTGTTGTAAATATAAAAAAAATAAAAAAAATCCTATAATTTATACTGTAATTATTGCTGTAGAAGAACTCAAGACCGATTTGGAATCTTACTGTATTGTTACTCATAATTAAGTACACGTTTATGTAGTTGTTCTCATGTAATTATTCACATTTTTAATTAATTAATTAATTAAATAAAATTGTTTTTTTTCCTAGAGAGAGATATCTTAAAAACCAATCCAGTCCTATGCAAAAGCAGCACCGGATTTGCGTAAAAACCACTTGATTGCTTCACCTTCCTCCTCAGTCCCTCCTGATCTCTCTCTATAACTTGAATTCTAAGTATGATTTAGTCGCCCTTTCTCTTTAAATCATCAAAAATTATTTTTCATTTTTTTTCACACTCATTAAACAACATAAATAAATAAAATCCACCTCATATATATTAATATGTGTGTATATATATATATATATAATATATAAATACATATGTCTGAATTCGAGTGGTCTCGCTAGCTAGCGGTTTCTTTAAATTTCCATCGATAAAAGTTGCCCATCCTCGCACAGTTTTGATCTCCAGATCAATTAATGGGACGCCATTCGTGTTGCGTAAAGCAAAAGTTGAGGAAAGGCTTGTGGTCACCTGAAGAAGATGAGAAACTCTACAATTACATTACAAGATTTGGTGTTGGTTGCTGGAGTTCAGTTCCCAAGCTTGCTGGTATATACATATATTCATCTTTATTTGATTATTTCATTTTCCAACCTTGATAATGTTTTCTTTATATATGTTGAAAGAGTTGGATGCTCTAAGTGTTGGTTTGATTATATTTCTTTGTATATACAGGTTTGCAGAGGTGTGGAAAGAGTTGCAGATTGAGATGGATAAATTACTTGAGACCTGATCTCAAAAGAGGAATGTTTTCGCAACAAGAAGAGGATCTCATAATCAGTCTTCACGAGGTTCTAGGGAACAGGTACTGTGATTTTCACTAAAAGAAATTATGGAAATGGGTGCTTGTGTTTAATTAATTTTCTCTTCTTTTGGTTAATTTTCTTTTTGAACCGTGAATTTTTCAGGTGGGCTCAAATTGCAGCACAGTTACCAGGAAGAACAGATAATGAGATAAAGAACTTCTGGAATTCAAGTTTGAAGAAGAAGCTGATGAAGCAAGGCATTGACCCAACCACCCACAAGCCGATAAGTACTGATGTTGTTGAAGTGAAGGAAGAAAAGAATAATAGTACAGAAAATAAGGCATATAATTTGCAAATGCCTCAGACGTCTAAGGGTGCCCAGGAGCCAACATTTCTGCTTAATGATGATAACTACAGCAACATTATTGGAGTAGCAGACGCTTCGACGAAAGAGCATCAATTGATCTTGAACAAACAAGTCTACGATCCCTTTTCCTACTTCGAATTCCAGGCAGGTTCTGATCATCAAAGCGGATACAGTAATAATAATTCAAATCTAATATCTCAATATCACGCTTCTCTAAGACCTGTTGATCATCATCAGAACCAGTTTGAGACAAATTCCAACTTTGCATTCTCTTCATCAATCCCGAGTTTAACAGCCTTTCATGATCAAGGGAACATGTCGGGGGCCGATTTCTCGGAGAACTCTGCAGCTTCAAGAGTAAGTTGTTTCTTCTTGAATGACCAGGCTGCAGCCAAGGAAAGCTCTAGTACTAACAGTACTTCAAACATGAGCAACAATTACACTGGATTTCAGATGAACAATTTGGTGGAGAATGCAGGTTTTTCATGGGATATTGCTGAGAACAAGTTGAACTCCATGTATCATTTTCATCATCATGTCAACAATGGGATCAAATCCGAGGAAATGTCCACACCAAGTTCCTGGCATGACGGGCAGCTACATACCCAGAATAATTCTGTAGATTTCAGTAGCTATCCTACCTTAACGTCGCTTTCAGAAGATCTAGCAGCAGCAACTTTTGATGTCTTCCACCAGATATCATGAAAACTGTAAATTCATTTCTCTCTTTTCTCTCTTTCTGTCAGTCTAGCTAAACATACACACACAGCACAGTACTTATTGTTGATAGTACAAGAATTTCCTACTTTGAAAGCTTTGAGATATGAGGATTTCTTCTTTTTGTTTTTCTTCTTTTGATTTTCTGTGTAATTTTTTGTTTCTGTAATTGTTTGGGGAAGGTTGAAATTAATAATGTTGTTAATTGACTACAGTTTATAATCAAGAGTGAAAACTAATTTTTCTATTTATGGTGCCAGTCTTTATTTTTTATCTAACTATAATAATTATTATCATCATTATCATATGCTGTTACAATATTGCTGTTTTCATGGGTGTCTTTTTCCTGCTTAAGCTAATTAACTGCTTTCCACAGCAGACAAGTTTGATCAGAATCAACATCTACGTACCAAAGTACTCTTCCCATTGAATGCAAAACTTGATCAATTTGAAGTTTTTTTTTTTTTAGATTGTGAGTGTATATATACTATTATTTTATACAAATAATATTACATGGGTCAAAGTATTAAATATGCAAATAATTAGATACAGGTGGGGTAGGTTTAGATTGTGATATTTTGAACCGCTGGCAGAGTTTTAAATAACAAGATTATCTGGGTATATTATAACTAGTCATATCGAGAAGATGATTTTCTGGCATCGATCATCCAATAACTGCTTGCTCCAGACATGCATTTCGAGTCCCTCCAAAAGCCTGAAAATGGCTGGTTGGCCTCTCCATTATTGGAGAGAGAGAGAGAGTAGAGAAAGAGAAGGCAAATGATAATTGATATGACATATTCCACAACTGTTCAATCATCAATTTTCCAAGCTTTTAAAAATGTTTTACATTTTCGAGACTTAATAACACAAGAAGAAGTCATTTAGCTTCTACATATATATCGACGACAAAATGCATAAAAGCAACATCCCATGCAAAACTCTGTGCATGTACTGTTCTTTCTTCGATCAGCTGAAAAATATATAGATATACATACTAGGAACCTGGTATACAAAGCTGGTGGTGTGTCTGCGATCCGAATTTGTACCAAAGGCAACAAAACAAGAAAGTCTTTCCTCCTCTATAATTCGGATCACCATGATGATCAGAACCAATAAATCTCAACAGTCCACTGTTACATATATACGAAGAACAATGTGAGTGTTTCTGATAAATTATCATGAAAAAAAAAAAGGAAGCGATCGGTTTCATATATTGGTCCTGAAATGATTACATGATCAAGACTTCATAAAAGTCATCATCAACCGAGCTTAAGGTCTCTGGAAATGAATTGGGTAACCCACCGGCCACTAGATATATTGATATGGAGATTTTGTACATATATTTCTGCCTAGTCCATGTCCAAGAAAATGGAGAAAATCCTTAGCTGGATAGTACTCCTATCCATGTAGTACTGTCTTTAATTAATGGTAGCTGATCATCAGCTCTTTACACTACTCATGATAAAGTAATAGTTGGCACCGGGCCTCTTGTTAAACATTATACTTTGCGCACTCTAAAGTTAGAATGCGATAGCCATGGATGGTGACCTCCAACAAATTGTCACAGTTCTCTTTCTTTTTCATCCAAAATGGTCCAAACTTTCAAAATCGACGCTTCACTCAGAGTTTTGGCACAATCTACAATTCCACACAGAGAGAATTATTAGTTCCATCCTAATAAATACATATGCGCACACACACACACGTGTGGTGGAAAATGTGGGTTCAGTTAATTACTTGGTTAGACTTAGACATGGCAAGTAATTAACACAATGTGTGGTGGCAAAATAAAGTGACCCTTTTGTGATTCTCCATCAAGACTTAGACTTAGACATATCAAGATTCTCCATCCGTTGCATGCCTATTATAGGCTATATATACATATATGTATCTATACGCAAACCCAAGCATGCCGACAATACACACACACACTATATATATATATATATATATATATAAAGGTATTGAACTTTTATAATTAAACTAATAGAAAGAAAGGGTTGTTAATTAAGAGAACAAAAATAGAAGGCGATTGATTGAGATGGAGGTCAGAAAAGCAATAGATGGATATGTGGAAGTATGTTATTTTATATGTATATATATATTGTGAACTTTTTATTTGGTCAAATAACATAACGGTGTCCGACAATTGCTATTGGCATGCTTTAGCTAATGATAGGTAGCGCGTTCAAATGTTCCAATAATGCCTGCCGGTGCCGCTTCTTCTTCTAACTAAACCACTCATCTAAACATACCATATATGAATATGTGAATATGAGTATTTGAGTGATTAATTATATAATAAATTTTATTGTCATCGAGTAGAAAAGCCATGACAAGCTACCCCAAGTACATTACAAATTGTGATATTTATGGCACATATAATTTATGCACATCTACAATACGTACCTAACTATACGACTATCATATTTGGCTATTTGCCACTTGACACCACCAATTTCCAAATTAAGAAAGTTTGCAAGTAAGAGAAGATGATGGTGATATAGCAAGTTGAAAATTTAATTATTAAACAAGAAAAGTGGGTCTTAATGGAAGCTCAAATGCTATCAATGTCATGAATATTGGTTTAATTAACCATCTTGAACTCATAGTAACTGCATCACCAAGTTATGGCTTTTTAATTAGCCTTTGCTAAACAAACAAATATTCTAGGCGCTGGCTGCTCGGCAGCTTATGAGCAGACAACCAAACCTAGATTGCTAGATGCAAGCACATCAATTATGATCGTGTGTGTGTGTGTCTATATAATACAACTCTCAGGGGTGAGATTTTGTACGGTGTTTTCGTGCAGAATCCCGATTATATAACGTAACAATGTCATTATGTAATGTTATATAATCTACATTTGAAATTTTCTATCTCTATGTCTATAAAATATAGACATATAGTTCCTTGGCGTCTTCACTTTAGTGTTATAGATACCAATTAGTTTGCTTCTAAAAGAATTAGATGGGTACGTCATGAAAGTTGAAAGCGATTGCTCTAAAAATGCTTAAAGAAGAATTAAAGCTTGAAACTTAGAAAAAGAGTCACAAAACTTGTACAAAAAAAAATTAAAAACTGTGTCCCTCCCTGCAGCTGACTTGCTTGCACTCCAAAATAGCCATTTTTACTCTATATTTTTCCAGCATATATATATAAGATTGCTGTTCCAAAATTGAAGGCATGATAATTACACCAGCGAATATATAGCTGTTTGTTTGGTTTTAACAGTAATAATGACCTTAAACATGTAAGAGCAAGGAACCTTAATTAATTACATTAAAAATATATAAACATATATACATATAAGTGGTTTCTTATGTTTAAAGTTTGGTTATATATGGCTTCTGGTTAAAGATAAACTACCCAATGACAAGTCATAAAAAAAAGTGTTTTTTGAGTCATTTTCGATTGCCCCATTACCAGAAAACTTCAAATTACATGTTTCATGATTTGTCCTCTGTTGTTCAGCATTTGACATATTATTAATAAGTTGTGGAAATCGGTTTCTTCTTCTATAATTAAGATCCCTGTATAAGGAGGAGTTTGGTGGAACCACAACTTCCACACTGTTTTCAATTCGATGATAATTGAAATATACAAAAGAGAAAAAGGGAAAAAACATGAACCAAGAAATCTAACAATATGACTTGTCACTTGAGGCTTTAGCTGTCTTGATATATTTCTATCATTGGTCAAAGATTTGGATGGGACGTTCTAACAATAGTAGCATACAAAACCAAGACACATGACTATGTAATGTAAGCATGAAATCTGAAAAGGTATGACTTGGGTTTGGTCGAGTTGTGCCAGCCTGAATCACAAAGACTTACAAGGTGAGCCCAGCCTAGGATACAAAATCATGGTCCATGACCCATTAATATTATCATGGGCTCATTTGAATATAAAGTGTTTCTGATACATTGTTTGCAAGATTTTGATCTCTCTTGAATATTGCCGTATACGAGGTGTTTAACAAAACACATCCGCTCTTAGTTGGTTGAGTGATTGTACACCTTTTTTTTACGTACTAGGAAGGGGAATTCGAGGCATTGAATCAAAATCTTACTCATAAAAGATCTCTTCCTTTTACTGTGGCGTAATTATCCGTACCATTCATCTGCACAGACTTATATATCAATATCTGTATCAGTTTAGAAAAAAAGGGAAAAAAAAAGAAAGATATATGCTTCTATAGAAGACTACGGACAACTTGGTCTGGTTGATAACTGTACAATAGCAAAATCGCCTTCGATTCCAGGCTGACTTGGAAGGCAAAATGAATCTTTCCTGGATAACTCCTATACACCATCACTGGGAAGAAACCGAAAAAAATTGGATTTGTCATGATTTGAACACGAAAAAAAAAAAATCACAAGACATTTTTACAATGCAAACTTGAGCCTATCAAATGCCGTCTGGCCTGCATCTTCTGTATTTTGCATATTTCATTTTAAAAGATAAAATGGAACATCAATCTTCTAGCAAATCAGTCATGGCGATTTTTCAGAGACAAATATCTAAAACTACCAAGTAAATTGACATACAAACAAAACTAGACATTAGACGAATTCTTTTCAGCAGTCAGCCGTGAAATGTGCCTTCAAAATTTTGACTAAGGGCATAACTGGCTCACTTCAAACAAACTCTTGGAAAAATTTCGAACCTTTGTTTCCAGGGACAGGCGGCGCCTCAACAGCATTCACCAAAAAATTCTCACAACTTTGTTTCATATGAGAATGAAAAACAAACTACTAAAACATTAAAGCCTGAATATTACTCATCAAAATGAATGACAACGTATAAGCTTGAGCAGAGGACAAATAAATTGTTTTATACACTAACCTCTACTGAAGTTTCGAGTGTACACAGCTAGCTTCAAATATTCATTCGGACTCAGGGCCGTGAGAAAAATAGCGTGTGCACAGGGAGCTTGGCTAGAAAGAAGTGAACCCTTCATGTACTTGCATCTACGTGATCCACAGTCAACAATGAGCAAACACCAGGACACTTACAAACTTCTTTTATCACAATCATTCACCATCTTGCATCTTATATATATATATATATATCCATAAAAGAAAGTAAATTCAACTCACAGATAGCTCTTCCGTGGCTCTAAAAGCAGTCATATGTTATTCATTCAACATTACAAATAGAAAATCCCGTTAAATTATGTGCAACCAATCACAAATACATATTTACAAATACAAAACTCATATGGTTCAAGACAACTGATCAACATGATTGATTGAATAACCAAACGTTATTGGGAATGGCATCTCTAATATCCTCACATACCTTAGTTGTCTTTTGTTTACAATGTATCAAATTGTATTCTTTGTATGTTACAACTTACAAGACAAGCAGTGCATGTATGGATGGATTATTCCAAACTGCTGAATCAAGGCATTTACGGTACATAAGACTGGTAATGCGGGTGCGCTGCAGCCTGATAAAGAGTGAGGTGGTATACAGCTTTGGTAATCAGATCCTTCAATTGAGGATGTTGAGGTCCTACAAAACGAGCTGCCCCCTCGATAGCATGCAACGCTCTTGCTTGTTCAAGAGCCTTACTATTGCCAGCACTCAGTGCAAGGTAACATAACAATACAAGTCCATGCAGTTGTGCTTGATCATTAATCTTCAACAATCTCATCAAAGGCGGAACCCCATCAAACTCAATAATAGCCTTAGAATGTTCCGAACAATTAAAATTATCAGGGGACACGAATTTTCCCAGAGCAACAGCCGCTTCTGTTGCCACATTCACATTCCTGTTACTAAGCAAGCCAACCAAAGGACCGATCATTCGCCTTTCCTTTGCAGGAAAAGTTCTGGCCAAGCACCCAATCGACCTAATAGCAGGAATTTGCAACCCTGCATCGCTTTCTTCCTTAATGACTCTCAAAATTTGATCCAAAACAGCCTTTGCAGCAGGAGAATTAGTCTTGAAAGCTGCGCGTCTAAGCTCAGCATTGGACTCTGCCACCTCTGTAATCTCCATAACAGTCATCAAACAGTTAAACTGCAAGTCCCCTCTCTCAGTCTCAATGATCTTCGCCAGACCAAGCAACCCTTTAGTCTCTGTAATCTTCCTACAACACAATAAACTTCCCTTAGACAAC
>QUWJ01000577.1:0-35024 GCA_003430845.1 Xanthoceras sorbifolium | reverse complement strand
CGACCCAAGTCGCGCGAGTCTCGGTCCTCATCACTTTGATAGATGATTGATTCATTAATTACAAACCTAATGTTAGCACTATTTATACTAACTAGAGTCCTCATACTAAAAGAATGAAATAGCCTAATAGAGTCCTAATAGGAATTAAAACAACTACATGCTAATAGAAAATAAAATAGAAACCTAATACAACTATACTAAAAACCTAAAAAAAAAAAAAAAATTAAAACTGATAAGTGGCAGAAAACAACAGTGAGTGTCGCAACGGCGAGTTGCGACAAAGGGTTGCGGCTCACTGTCTCTAACTTGAATTTATTCGAGTTCCCCTCCAGCAGCTGGTTTGCTTCCTCTCGCATTCATTGTCTTATTGACCTTCTAGCAAGGTTCTTATCATAACCACAAAAAAATGAAAAATAAATAACCAATGTTAAACGAGGTAACCATCCCTTTTCTTGATTAAAGAACAAACAATTTTGTTATATGAAAACATAAAGAAATACACCAAATTGTAGCTACAAGTGCTCACATGCAACATTGAATGTTTTAGTAGTTCCCACAACAATTAGGAGCGTTCATATAATAACTTTAAAATTGGGTGCTATATATTTGCAGAAGATACTTCAGTACAAACAATAAGTGAACCAACCATCATTTCATAATACAATTTTAAATTTTTCTTTGAGAAGCAAAGATTATCAGATAATCTTATTCTTCTCTTTAATACTAGATGAAAGAGAAACACATTTTCACAGCATTTTATACAGTCATGACGTAATCCTAATACGATAACTAACTACTATTTCCTGAAAGCAGCTTTTCAGTGAGAATCAACTTTCCCAGACTGCATGGTCTATTTTACAAGATAATCTCCATCATGTTCCTAGGAACCCGAAGAATCAATCACTTGAAAATAAGATATTTATCATTCATGTTTGTATACTTTTGGGAAAATAGATAAATCAATTTAATTGAAACAGCACTAGAAATCTCTTACTTTGTTAGTGTCCATTAGCAAATTTGCCGTTTTAAGGTCCCTATTTATTTGCTTTGATGCAAATACTCCATTCCTCTGCAAACATCGATTGCAAACCTCAGCAATTGAGAGAGCTTCAAGACATTATGATTTTTTGCAAGTAATCATACAGACTTCCTCCAGCATGTACTCTGCAAGAAGAAACAAGGATCATGAAGTGCATTTTGGTGAACCCAGAAGACAATGAATAGAATGCAGATAACAAATACATAGCAGATATCTTTATTGTCAAACAAATCTCATTAATTAAAAGCCAAAATCAATCCCACTTAGAAAATTTACAGTGAAAAAAGAAGAGACGCCTAACAACAATGGATACAATCAAGCTGACAGATTTAGTTCATAGAAAAAAGAAGCTAAACCTAAGAACATAACTGCATTGGGCCAAAGGAAAGGCTTTTTGAGCTCTGGCCAAAAACAAACTTACCAGTTACAATGCATAAATGGGGGGACTTCATGCATGCACCAATAAACCGAACAATATTTCTATGGTGGACCTCCCTGAAGTTAACAGATGATAATGGTAAGTGATCTACAGAATCAACAAATAATTCAAGAGAAACAGAGCTTCAAGTATACAAATGAGATTACGAGGTTTATTGCTAAGAAGTATGAGCAAATGGCAAAGTAGCAACAAGCATGCATAAAACAACAATGCATTCAAGAGACAATTGACCAAACAATATGCCTAATGCATAATCAATGTGATTATCAATGATGACATAGTGTTGATCTTAGCAAGGTATTAACTGGCAATGCTACAGGTTGAAGTGTACAATGTCTATGCCTGCATTCACAGGATCAACTAGTCAAGAAAACTATATGAACCGGAAATGGCAGGTGATGTATATGGTCTGTCCATGCATGACTAATTAACTAACAATAGAATCTCAATATATAAGCAGCTGGTAAATGAGCCTCCCAAGAGCACTAGCGTCTCTAAGTATAGGGTCAATGCTGACATGGCAAGATATATGAAAATAATTTATTATTATTTCAATAGGCAATATAAATTATGAACTTTAACAACTTCAAACTATTCACCTCAGAATAGCCACCTCCTGAGCAAATTCATCTTCCAGCATCAGTCAAATGCTCAGATCGAAGAATTTTAACTGCAACTCTTGACCAGGTAACTCCACGATACCTTATGATACCAGAGAGAGTGAGCAAAAGAAAGAATTAAAAAAAAAAAAAAAAGAACAAAGTTATTGAAAAGCAGAGAGGCTTAGATACACAAAACTCACAATCTCCACATGATCCAGATGCAATTCTTTCTCCTATCTTCAACAATCTTCTGTCTATTTCCCCTCCAGATATTGGTTGTGCTGCTAGTGCCTTCTCCACGGCTGAATGGGAATTTGAAGAACCAGACCATGACCCCTATATATCAATGCATAATAGTCAGAACAGTTCTATCAGCATTGCATTTACCACAAGAAAGTAAAACACATTAAGCAGAACATTGATAATTGGAAAGGCTCTTTTTGCACCAGCCAATTAAAAGCAAACCAAGTCTTACAAAGAAAAAGAATGTATTAAAATAATTATGTGCTTGTTACCGCTTAACCCAAAAGCTTAAATTGTTTGAAAAGAGTCCAATAATGGTATGTAAGCACTTTAACAACCCACCCCCTCACATGACCCAACAAACTTGCCATGTGGTTCAAACCCAACACATACACATAACAAAGTTTAATATAATCCATATGTGGGGACCCGACCCAAGCACTCATAGTAAACTATACTCTGATATCCCATTAGATATTGATAGACTCCTAAGCTTAAACTATTAGAAAAAGACTCAACATAGTATTTAAGCACAGTGATTAAAGAGTGCATTGAAATTTTTAGTCATCCTTACATTAGAGGTAAACTGTTGAGGACCTAGGTATAGATCCAACAATAACCCTAACTTGCACCACAAACAACTCACCCACATAGATTTGAGTTAGATCACCTTAATTAGAGATTACCAACTCTCTAGAACGTGGGTTATTTAGCCCTTATCCTAGCCCAAGCAATCATTGAGTATAAAATCCCAAGAAAGCCGATTAAATCTAAAACTAGGGTTA
Organism: Xanthoceras sorbifolium; assembly: GCA_003430845.1. Classification (NCBI taxonomy): domain Eukaryota; kingdom Viridiplantae; phylum Streptophyta; class Magnoliopsida; order Sapindales; family Sapindaceae; genus Xanthoceras; species Xanthoceras sorbifolium. Next base: position 31,916 of record QUWJ01000577.1, on the reverse strand, counting down.
TTGACTGTTGTTATTTACTATTATTTGTTGTTTTTACTGTTTTTTTTTTTTTTTATGTTTTCTGATAATATCTTAGGTGTTTCTAGTTTAGTCAAACTCTCCTAGTCTAATTCTCTCTCTATCTCTAACTTAGAAGTAGTTAGCTAGGAGTTGTATTCCTATTTAATAAGTTGTTCGGCAGCATGAATGAATCAAAAGATTATTTTATTTTCATCATCGAATTCTTCATGGTATCAGAGCTATGTTTGAATCCCATAACTTATGAAAATAATTTATGGGATGATACTACTTCGTCCGCCTCCTCTCCTTCAAGCTCCGAACCTTCTACCTCAACTAACAGTGGAGGTTCAGGTAATGGAGGTTCTGAGCATTCCCATTCCTCACATCTATCCATTACTAGTCATAAATTAAGTGGATACAACTACCTACCTTGGTCCCAATCTGTGATGATGTTCATCTGCGGAAAAGGGAAGGATGATTTCCTCACAGGCGTTGCTGCACCACCCAGTGCTGATTCATCAACCTACAAGCAGTGGAAGACAGACAACAACATGGTGATGTCTTGGCTCATTAATTCAATGACCAATGACATTGAAGAGAACTTCCTATTGTACGGACACAGCCAAGGAGATCTGGGATGCTGCCAGAGACACATATTCCAGCAATGACAACATGGCTGAATTGTTTGGCGTGGAGAGCTTACTGCATGACCTTCGCCAAGGAGATTCCAATGTCACCCAGTACTACAACAATCTCACACGGCAATGGCAACAACTAGACATGTTTGAAAAATATACATGGTCTTGTACTGCTGATGGTTCATTACACAAGGAAATTATTGAACAAAAACGGGTCTTTAAATTCCTATTAGGTTTAAACCAAAACCTAGATGAAGTGAGAGGAAGAGTGTTGGGTATTAAACCCTTACCTAAGCTTCGTGAGGTGTTTTCCGAAGTAAGGCGGGAGGAAAGTAGGAAGAAAGTGATGATGGGCGCTAAGGCGAAACCTGATGAAGGGCGGTCCAACAGTAAAGGATCTGCCCTTGTTGTTCAATCTGCAGGATCATATGGTGACAATCGGCCAAAAAGAGGGAGACCATGGTTTGATCATTGTAAAAACCTGGTCACACCAAGGAGAAGTGCTGGAAAATTCATGGCAAGCCTCCTAACTGGAAACCAGCACATGAAAGAGAGGGTAGAGCAAATCTCGTTGACACAGAGAAATCTGACCCAAGTCCATTCAACAAGGAACAAATGGAAGTGTTACAGAGACTGTTGCAGCAGCCCACTCAACCTTCCATTGGCAGTGGTTCTCTTGCACAAAAAGGTGATTACTTAACAGCCCTTAATGTGAGAAAATAAAACCCTAGTCATCATTGGATTGTAGATCCTGGAGCTTCAGACCATATGACAGGGAACAGAAAATTATTTCATGTTTTTCAACCTTGCTCGGGTAACTATACAGTATGTATAGCAGATGGATCCCTCTCAAAAGTCACAGGAACTGGTTCAATAAAAATTTCTGGTCAAATAACCCTTAATTCGGTGTTGTTGGTTCCTAATTTAGACTACAACTTACTGTCTAAGCAAATTCACAAAGGAACAAAATAGTGTTGCTAAATTTCTCCCTAATTGTTGTGTTTTTCAGAACTCGGTTTCGGGGATGACAATTGGCAGTGCTAAGGTATGTTCGGGGCTCTACATCTTGGAAGCAAACTCTAATCAAGATAGACAAAACTTAGCCCTTCCTCAAACCGAATGTGTGTCCTTCAAGAGTCAGTCTAGTCATGAGCTTAGGTCGAATAAAGATACTGAAATTATATTGTGGCACTATCGCCTTGGTCACCCAAATTTCATGTATTTAGGAAAATTGTTTCCGTCTTTGTTTATCAATAAAAATCATATTTCTTTTCAATGTGATATATGTCAACTAGCGAAACATAGTCGTCAATTTTTACCTAATCATTACTACAAATCATCTCAACCTTTTACAATGGTTCACAGTGATGTTTGGGGCCCCTCTCGGGTCAAAAATATCACTAGAGCTAGATGGTTTGTCTCTTTTATAGATGACCACACTCGGATTACGTGGATCTTTCTCATGAAAGAAAAATCTGAGGTGTGCCAACTATTTAAGAACTTCCACAAAATGATCCAGACACAGTTTAACACAAAAATTCAGATTCTTCGCACTGATAATGGAAAAGAGTTTTTCAACTCTATCCTAGGAAACTACTTAGTTAGCGAAGGGATTATTCATCAAAGCTCATGTGTCAACACTCCTAGACAAAATGGAGTATCTGAGCGAAAAATAGGCACCTATTAGAGTAGCCCTCTCCCTACTATTTTCTACAAACATGCCAAACCAATTCTGGGGTGAGGCAGTTTTTAACAGCAGCATCAACAGGTTACCATCTAGGACACTTAGGTTTCAAAACTCCATAGTCAAACTCGTTACTGAATCCGATCCAAGACACTCATCTGATCTCATCACACTACCTACCAAGATTTTGGGGTGTTCCGTTTTGTTCATAGTCATAAATTAAATAAAAGTAAATGTGAAAACCAAAAAATCTGTGTTAAGTGTGGATTCATAGGATACTCCCTACACAAAAGGGTACAAGTGTGGTATATCCTAGCAATAGGCAGACTTTTATCTCCATTGATGTCACCTTTCATGAAAACCAAGCCTATTACCCGAAAAAATCAAATTCAAGGGAAGGATAAGAGTCATATCAATTCTAAATTTGATTTCTCATCCTTGAGTTGAGTCCTCAAGTCCATCACAAATACTCGAGTTAGATCACATCCCATACTCACACTCTTGAACCACCAAACCAGTCAGCCTACATCGATACTTGAACTAAAGCCTTGTCCACCTCAACCTCTTAGCTCACCAGATCAAATCACACACAACCTACGCATACTTTACAAGCCCAAACAACCTCTAAACGACAGTACCGAACCTTCAACAATTCAGCCACACACAGTCACAACAACAAGAAATCTCACCCACTTGAACTACCAAACGAACCCAACACCAATCACCATATCCTAACCAGACCCGGACACAAACAAAGCCAACCAATCCCAAAATCCCATTTGTCTTTACAAGGAAGAGAAGGCTAACAAGATGCAAAGCCCTTAACTCATCTCTGCCCTGGCCGAGACTCAGAACCTGCACAACAAGTCCAGAAACTTAGCAATGAGAGTGAAATTGTGATAGCAACAGAAGAGAAAGGTAAGGACAGCACCCAACCATCTCCAGTATTGAAGAAGAAGACGGGACAGATTGGAGCTGCCAATTGCTTTAAGGAAAAGGTTTAGGGACTGCAGAAAACACCCATTATACCCCATTAGTATTAAGTGACATATGATGGGCTGTCTCCTAAATTCTGCACTTTTATTGCTAATATTTCTGATATTCAGGTTCCAAAGGATATTCATGAAGCTCTAAGGATCCCTGAATGGAAGAAGGCTGTTTATGAAGAAATAAGTGCACTTGAAAAAAAATCAGACTTGGGAAATGGCTATTCTACCGAGAGGAAAAAGGGCAGTAGTGTGCAAGTGGATTTTCACCATAAAACACAAGGCTGATGGCAGTATACAGAGGTATAAACTCGACTTGTCGCAAAAGGCTTCACACAATCGTATGACATTGATTACCAAGAGACATTTGCTCCGGTGGCCAAACTAAACACCGTGTGAGTCCTATTGTCCCTAGCAGCAAGTCTGGACTGGGCATTATACCAACTTGATGTGAAAAATGCCTTCCTTAATGGCGATCTTGAAGAGAAGGTATATATGGAGACACCTCCCAGTTTTGACACTCACAGTAACAAAGACAGGATGTGCAAACTGAGGAAATCACTGTATGGACTGAAGCAGTCCCCGGAGAGCGTGGTTTGATCGTTTCCACCAAAGTGGTGAAGACTTATGGGATACTACGGTACCTAAAGATGAGTTGTGTTAGCCAATTTATGAACTGCCCTACTGAAGAACATATGAAGGCTGTTTATAGGATACTACGGTACCTAAAGATGGCACCAGGCAGAGGCTTATTTTTCAAAAAGGGCATGAGACAGGACATAGAAGTTTTACAGATTCAGACTGGGTTGGATCAACAGTGGACAAAAGGTCCACTTCGGGGTATTGCACCTATGTGTGGGATAATTTAGTAACTTGGAGAAGCAAGAAGCAGTCAATTGTCTCTAGAAGCAATGCAAAGGCAGAATTCAGAGCAATGGCCCTTAGTATTTGTGAAGGTATATGGCTACAAAGACTTCTAATGGAGCTGAAAATTCCTATTGATGGACCAACAAAACTGTTCTGTGACAACCAATCAGCTATTCTTATAGCTAAGAACTCAGTGCACCATGACAGAACAAAACATGTTGAAATTGACAGACATTTCATCAAGGAAAAGCTAGATGAAGGGACTGTCAAGCTTGTCTATACACCCACAAAACTCCAAACTGCAGATATTCTAACAAAGGCTCTTCCTAGGGCTGATTTCTAAAACATGTTACAAGCTAGGGATAATTAATATTTACCACCCAGCTTGAGCGGGGGTGTTGTTATTTACGGTTATTTGTGTTGTTATTTACTCTCTTTTTTTTATGTTTTCTGATAATATCTTAGGTGTTTCTAGTTTAGTCAAACTCTCCTAGTCTAATTCTATCTCTATCTCTAAGTTAGAAGCAGTTAGCTAGGAGTTGTATTCCTACTTAATAAGCTATTTGGCAGCATGAATGAATTAGAAGATTATTTTATTTTCATCATCGAATTCTTCATTAACCTTAGAACTAGCCCAAACTTTAGAAAAGCCAAAAATAAAAAAGTCTCTCAAGTTTATTGATAATAATAATAAAATACAAACTAATGAAAAGTAAACTATTTATACTACGTAGAATCCTAATAATAAAAAGTCTAGGAAATAGAAATAGAGTTTAACTTCTAAAAGGAAAGCAAATAAACTTAAAAAGGAAATAACAAAGAATCCGTGCAAAATAGGTCAGGAATGGTCCGCCGCACGTGTCGCGACCCCACGAGGCACTCACTGTCTCTTTTTATTTTTCATCCAACAGGTCGCCAACTCGACCAGTGAGTGTGGCGATTGTTGGTCGCGACCATGGGTCGCCGCACCCACCGTCTTTTCTTCCAAAAAATATTCAACTCAACTAGTGGGTATGGCAACCGTTGGTCGCGACTGCAGGTCGCACCAAGGGGTCGCCGCACCCACCGGTTGGTTTTTCTCCAACCCACTTGTTTCTTCTCCTGCATGCCTCTTAGATCTTATTACGGTCTCAACATAAACCCAACAATCGCATCTCCAGCTTTATGAATGCAATAACATGTGTGGAAGGTAGAGAAAGAACATGGAGAAGACACAAAAGAGGCATTGATGAAGACAGTCAAAAAGGATATCATTGCCTAAGACTTAACAAAGGAAATCACTTTAAATAAAGCATAACATGTAGGATTTATATAGCTTACCCATATAGTTATAATTAAGCCTTAGATGAATCAAGTTTCTCACTTTAAATAAAGCATAATGACATATAGGATTTATGTAGCTTGCCCGTATAATTATAATTAAGCCTAGTTGAAAATTTTCTCACAGAATTAAGCCATAGTTGAATCAAGTTTCTCACTTTAAATAAAGCATAATGACGTATAGGATTTATGTAGCTTACCCATATAATTATAATTAAGCCTAGTTGAATATAATACACGTATACACTATAATGCCATGATAAGCAGCGAAATACTCTCATATTTATCTGAAATGGACCATCTATTCTATTAGAAAAGCAAGCATTAGTGATGCCAACCCAAACTCAATCTGCACATAAATAGTTTATGACCTCTAAGGACTTTACATAACACTTTTTTGCACACTAGTGTCATTCTTGTAACTGGTTCCAACTTCCACAGTAAAACCAGAGAACTAAAGCCCACATATATACGAGATAGAATCAAAATCATCAAAAAGAGTTTACCTCACTTCTAGTGACTGCTTTTTCCATAGCCTTATACAAACCATCTGTATCCTGACCACAACATTGCAAAGTCAGCAACATTTGGACTCAGCACAGATCCCTGTCATAAAAGAAATATAATCACAATGCTCCTTAATTTATTATAAGGCCACTATCCTGGGATAGCATTATCCATTTTAAAGAATCAATTTGATGGATTTTACTGCAAAAAAAAAAAAAAAAAGAATAATTATAAATGCATCAAATGTCATAACGAACAATTTCATGGTGAACCATCAAAGGTGTGAAGATGTCACATAAGCTCAGGCACAAGCACAGCATGGACAAAAGTATTTGCTACACGTGAAAGAAGGAAAAAAAACCTAATGTACACTACTATTTTGTATTCAATAACAGCCCTATATAATGTGGGGTGGGCAATTGAGAAAGGCATTACACTTGAAGAAACAGAAACCAAGACCAAAAAGTAAGAAACAGAAACCAAGACCAAAAAATAAGAAACAGAAACCAAGACCAAAAAATGGTTAGGTTCCTTGATGAAAAAATGCCTTTTAATTATTAATTATGAGTAATATGAGCAAAAATATGATAGTGCACAAAGGATCAGCTATAAAATAGAAGAATGGCAACATGATGAACAAAATGAAGGATATTTTCTCTTAAAAGTATAAAGATTAAGAAAAATGTGTGTAAGTGGTTTGCTTTCACAATATCCTGACAGTGCAAAGCGCATGGATAACAGTTAATGCCATCTTAAGAGGAAAAAAAAAAAATACCTCAACAGGCCATCCATCCACCACGAATACGTCCAAGGAGTAGCCATCAGTTGTAGAGAACACATGTGCTTCACGAATATTTAGTCCTATGTCAGAAAGCAACGCAGAAAGCTAGAAGAAAAATGACTCCTTGTTAGATAGTTATGGCAATGATGTCAATACTTTCAATAAAATTAGTTCTACCACTTCAATGAAGATGTCAGTCAAATTGCCAATAAGTTATATCCCACGGAATTAATTAAGCAATCAGATTTTAGCATTCCAAGATTTTACTATTCAACCATACTACTATTCAACCATACTACAAAAAATATATTAATATAAGCAAGAATTATGATTTTAAGCTAGGGGCATTGTTTCTTTTTGTTGAGATTCAGTTTCCTTATGTGTTTTATTTCTTGTTTTTAGGGGTTGACTGAATATGAAGATTTGGTATTTTGTTACAAAATTTCATCCTTATATTAATGTAAGTATGTTCTTGACCTACGCAAAGAAACTGGAATGATTTGATTGTAAACCAGCTGAAACACCTATGGATTATACCACCAAATTGGTTAGCGAAAAAGGAGGGAGGAACCAAAGGCGGGCAGGAAAGCTTATATATCTCTCTTATACCAACCAGATATTAGCTTTCCAGATAGTGTTGTAAGTCAGTTCATGAACAATCCCACAGAGGAACACATGAATGCTATTACAAGGATCCTGAGATACCTAAAGATGGCACCAGGTAAAGGGTCTATTCTTCAGAAAATTTGAAAAAAGAGAGATTGAAATATTTTCAGATGTGGATCGAGCAGGGTCTATCACAGATAGAAGATCAACTTCAGGGTACTGCACGTATGTATAGGAAAATCTGGTCAGTGGAGTAGCAAGAAGCAACATGTGCCACCTACGAGTAGAGCCGAAGCAGGATTTATAGCTATGGCTCACAACATATGTGAAGGATTATGGCTAAATCGTGTCATGGCTGAACTGAAAATTTCTGTTGAAGGGTCTATGAAGATGTTCTGTGACAACCAGGCTGCTATAAGTATCGCTAAGAATCAGGTCCACCATGATAGGACCAAACATGTGGAGATAGAAGAAGGAACAGTAAAGATACTATACACTCCGACAGCTGTCCAAATAGCCGATATACTCACAAAAGCTCTACACTCACAAAAGCTCTACATAGAGCTCATTTTGACGACCTTTGTTGCAAGCTGGGTGATCAACATCTACACTCCAGCTTGAGGGGGAGTATTGAAATTCAGTTTCCTAATGTGTTTTATTGCTTGTTGTTAGGAGTTGACTGAATAAGAAGATTTGGTAGTTTGTTACCAAATCTCATCCCTAATTTAATTACCTAAATTAGTGGAGGATCTTTATCTTTTAGGCAGCATTTTATTTTCCCTTATTTAGTGGCTGATTTGTAGCTAGTCTGTAACTATATATTTTTGTATTTCTTCTTCAGAAGAGATTGAATGAATTGAATCTTTTCCCTAATAATTCTACACTTTTGATTATTGAAAACAGTATGTGCCCCTTCATGTGGTATGAAATTCTTTGTCATGGTTTCTATAGGGAATATATTTTACTTGATATCCTCGTTTGTATGTACTTCAAATATTTATGTTTCTCAAAACTTTTTATGGGGTTTCAAAAGCATATTAAATCCTCTCTAACGGGTTCCTTTCAATCATGTTCAACTTTTGTGTATCGTGATTTTAAGATGATAGAGAATGAATATAATTGTTGTTTGGCAAACGCCAAAGGCACCAAATGGGTGTGAAATTCACATTTTGCAGGGGAAAAGGAAGAAAACATCATAGTCCCTCAGATAGTTAACATAACTCAAACACCATTATATTAGTGTATTAAACAAATTAAAATATTTGCATCAATAAAAAGTACCACAAGGTAAGCAAGTGGAATCAGTAAATTATGAGTAAATGAAGCCACAAGATGATGGGAAATTTATTTAAAAAAATCCTATGGAATTCAAGGAAATTTCTAGGTGTATTTACACTTTACCCCATTACATTCTGACTTGCTTATCAAATTGCCATTTGCCCCTTGTGAGCAATGTACACAATGGTAAAATTTCTAACAAACCTGTCTCGTAGTCTCAAGCATCAAAATCAACAAGACCCTACACAACTTATTAGCATGACAACATAAAATTACCATTTCCCCGTGCATTAACAAAGAAATTCTCTCATTTAGTAATTCACACTTCAGTGAATTTCTTCAAGAGCCATCCCATTAAAAAGTAAAAACTGGGTTTATAATTTTTTTAAGTACAAAAACAAAATGAAATTAATTTCCTTGGTTACTTGGCTTAACAGAGATTATCCATCAGGATTCCCACACCACTCCCAAACTTCTTTTCTACTTGTTAAGCAGCTATAATACCAGAAAAGTTAGCATAGAAAAATTCTATTAAGTGGATTCAAGACCCTACACTCAAATCTTCACTCCCATTATCCACAAGGCACCTATGATTCTCATATTTATTTTTGAAGTTCCGAGTTTACCCAATATATTGGAGTTACTTTAAATTTAAATATCTTATTTGTTTATAAGTTCTATTTAAAATAAAGAGATTTAAATAGGTTGTTATTCAAATCTCATCTCTAAGTTAGTGTCCTAACTTTTAGGAATTGTGAGACTTGCACCGTAGGTATTTTATCTTGTTGTGCTCATGGTTGGAAGAATTAATTTTAGAGATTTAGTTTTTCCTCCCAATCTGTTCTCTAAAATCACATGGTATCAGAGCCTCAAGCAGCAAATGCAGAACTGTTGGCTGAATTAATGTTTTTGGCTTTGACAAGAGAACCTATCATTACCTTTTTTTTGTTCTCTTATCTACGAACTTCTGAAAAAACCTCTCGGATCCTGGGAAGTGGTTTAGTTCCTAGAACTCTACCTCTAACTTCATCGAGATTCTAATTTAGGACGAGTAAGAATTTGAAGATCCTCTTTTGTTCTCTAAAATCACATGATATCAAAGCCTCTTCTAATTCTAGAATTACCTAAATGACAGAGTACGGGATGACTGCTGCTAGCTCATCCATGGAAGGCACACCAAATCAAGAACCTGTTACCTCAAATAACAATAGAGGTGGAGGTTCGATAAAATCCTCATCATCTACATATGCCCATTACCAGTCATAAACTAAATCGGCACAACTATCGGCACAACTATCTTCAATGATCTCAATAGGTGTTGATGTTCATATGAAGGATGATTACATCACTGGAGTCACAAAGGCACTAGAAAAAGATCCTAAGTTTAAACAGTGGAAAGCCGAGAACAACATGGTGATGCCTTGGCTAATAAACTCCATGAACAACGATATAGGAGAGAAAATTTCGTACTTCATGAGACCGCAGAGGAGATTTGGAATGCAGTCAAAGGAACCTATTCTGACAGTGACAACACTTCAAAACTGTTTGGAATAGAGAGCACTCTCCATGATATGCGTCAAGGAGGATATGTCCGTCAGTTAGTACTTCAGCAACCTTACCCGACATTGGCAGTAGCTCGATATGTTTGAAAGTCATGAATGGAGCTGCACCAAAGATGAAGTCTTGTTCAAGGAGATTATTGAACAAACGAGGATCTTCAAATTCTTACTTGTCCTAAATCAGAATCTCGATGAAGTTAGAGGTAGAGTTCTAGGAACGAAACCACTTCCCAAGATCCAAGAGGTTTTTTCAGAAGTTCGTAGATAAGAGAATAGAAAAAGGTGATGATAGGTTCTCTTGTCAAAGTCGAAAACATTAATTCAACCAACAGTTCTGCACTTGCTGCTTGAGGAGCCCAATACCACTCTAATGATAGCCGACATAGGAAAGGAAGACCTTGGTGCGACTATGGTCGAAAACCTGGACACACCATGGAAACCTATTGGAAGATTCATGGCACAACAGCTGATTGGAAACCAACTCGACCAATCCATGATAGGGAAAGACACGGCAACATGGTGTCAGGGAATGACAATGTTTCTTTACTAAATCAAACCCCTTCAGTAAGGATCAAATGGAACTAAGGATTAGATGGAACTACTGCAGCAGTTCTTTAATTAGTCCCAGCAGAATTCCAATCCACCAATTATTGGGACTGGATCCTTGGCACAAAAAGGTAATTTTCTTAACGCCCTTAATGTAAAAAGGGAAAATTATAGTTCCTGGATTGTGGACTCAGGTGCATGGACCATATGACAGGAGATGGCAAGATTTTTCAATCATATAGCCCACGTCATGGTAACTTCAATGTTACAACTGCTGATGGTTCGCTATCTAAGGTGACAGGCACAAGTTCTATTGTAATTTCATAAACTCTAATACTTCACTCTGTTCTCTTGGTTCCAAACTTAGACTGCAATCTATTATCAATCAGTAAGCTAACACAAAAACTAAATTGTATTGCTAAATTTTTCCCTAATCATTGTGAATTTTAGGACTAGGATTCGAGAAAAATGATTGACAATGCTGAGATATGTTCGGGTCTCTTATCTTTTTAAAGCTAAAGAGTAAGACACCATCAAACAATAGAGTGTGTTTCTTTAGAAAGTCCAATTAGCGCTCGTGCTAGGTTAAATAACAATAGAGCTATAATGTTATGGCACTATGGGTAAGATCATCCTAATTTTTTGTATCTTAAGAAAATTTTTCCCTCTTTATTCAATAAGAATCATAAGTTTTTCCAGTGTGAAATATGTCAGTTATCAAAACATAGTCGAAATTCTATTCCTATTCAATCTTACAAATCATCATCTTCGTTTTCCATAATCCATAGTGATGTTTGAGGCCATCTAGAGTCAACAATATCGCTCGAGCTAGATGGTTTGTTATTTGTTGATGATTATACTATAATCACTTGGATATTTCTAATGAAAGAAAAATCTGAGGTTGGTCAGATTTTCAAAAATTTTAGTAGTATGATTAAAATTAAGTTTCAAGCTAAATTTCAAGTTCTAAGAATTAACAATGCAAAAGAATATTTTAGTTCTATTTTGAGTAAACACTAGTTGGAAGATGGGATTATTCATCAAAGTTCTTGTGTAGATACTCCACAACAAAATGGAGTTTCTGAAAGAAAGAATCGACACATCTAAGGAGTTGCTAGGTCACTTACGTTTTCTTCCTATGTTCCAAAGTGTTATTGGGGTGAGCTGTTCTTACAGCAGCTTACCTTATCAATAGGCTGCCATCTAGGGTTCTTAAATTTCAAACACCATGTCAAATACTTCTGAAACCTTATCCTAATAATCGACTCCTATCTCATATTCCTACTAGGATATTCAATTGCTCTGTATTTGTCCATATTCATCATTAACTAGTAAACTGGAATGTAAGTCTATCAAAGAGGATACTCTCCCAACAGAAAGGGTATAAGTGTTATTCACCAGTGACAAAAAAATTTTATTCGTCTATGGATGTCACTTTTTCGGAAGATCAATCGTATTATCCCAAAACTAAAATTTAGGGGGAGAAACGTGCAGTCAACAAAGTAATGGTCTAAAGGAAATTTAGTTTTGGGAAACACTAAACTCTTATCCTTACATGTCATCTAGTGTTCATCAACCTCTTGAGTCTCAATCTCTTAGTCCCACTAAAACTCTTTTGAGTCTTCTAGTTATTACCCTGGTCAACAAATTGAATCCCATTCAAGATCCTAGTCAGCTTATATCTCCTGAAAACCCTGTTCCTAGTTGGCCTATGTCCCCCAAAAACACTGTTCATATTTCATCCTACGCAATCTGCTGAAAATACGGATTTTATTGTCTATACTAGGAGGAAAGAAGGCCAAGAAGAGATAGAGAATCGAACAGCCCTCCAGCAAACTCAAGAGTCTAACAAAATCAACAAGTCCAAAAATCAATGAGAAGGGAATAAATTCAGGTGACTCTGGTTCTGACAGTGAAATTTCTAATATTGATCAGCCGGTTGCTTTGAGAAAAGGGGTACGAAAGTACAGAGATCGACCCTTGTACCCTATGTGCAAATATATATCATATGAGAGGTTGTCTCCAAGTTTCAGTCAGTTTACTGCTAACATTTCAAAATTCAAGTGCCTAACAACATACAACAGGCACCTAGAGTACCCGAATGGAAGAATGCTGTGAGAGGGGATACAAGCTTTACAGAAGAATGGAACGTGGGAAATTTCAGAGCTTCCAAAAGGGAAAATCAACTAGGGTGCAAATGGATTTTTACCGTGAAACACAAATTAGATGGAAGTGTTGAAAGATTTAAAGCTCAGCTGGTTGCTAAGGGATTTACGCAATCCTATGGAGTGAATTATCAAGAGACATTTGCTCCGGTGGCAAAGGTCAACACCAGTTGTGTTCTACTGTCATTAGCAGCAAATTTGGATTGGCCACTTCATCAACTAAATGTCAAGAATGCATTTCTAAATGGAGACTTGGAGGAAGAAGTATACATGGAAATTCCTCCAGGCCTTGAGACATTCTCAACTATCAAGTAGTCCCCACGGGCCTAGTTTGACCGGTTTACAAGAGCAGTGGAGAAATATGGCTTTATACAGTGTCAGGCAGATCACACTTTATTTGTCAAACATTTAACCAGAGATAAAACTACTGCTCTTATTGTATACGTGGATGATATTATCCTTACGGGAAAGTATGAAGAGGAGATGCAACAATTGAAGAGTTTTTAGCAAGAGAATTTGAGATTAAAGACCTGGGGAGTCTTAAATACTTCATTATCATGGAAATTGCTAGGACTACAAAATGTATTTCAGTCTCTAAGCGGAAGTACATCCCAAACCTGTTAAGAGAGACCGGAATGCTTGGGTGCAAACCTGCTGAGACTCCAATGGATTATACAACTAAATTGGGAACAATTGAAGGAAGTGTACCAGTGGGATAAAGGCAAATATCAAAGGCTGGTGGGAAAGCTTATTTATCTTTCACACATAAGACCCGGTATAGGCTTTCCCGCGAGTACAGTCAGCCAATTCATGAGTAACCCAACCGAGGAGCACATGAATTCTGTTTATCGAGTTATGTAATGGGTTATACTTCAAAAAGGGATTATGTGAGATGTTGGGATTTTTTCTGATGCTGACTAGGCTGGTTCAGCAACAAATCGAAAGTCTACCTAAAGGTATTGTACCTATGTTTGGGGAAACTTAGTGACTTTGCGAAGTAAAAAACAATAGTGGAGAAGCAATGCAGCAGCAACAGAGTTTAGGGCCATGGCACATGGAATTTGTGAAGGAATATAACTAGAAGATTATTGATGGAGCTGAGGATTCCTATTGACAACTCTACACAAATGTTTTGTGATAACCAAGCAACTATAAGTATAGCGAAAAACCCCTTGCATCATGATAGAACAAAGCAAGTAGAGATAGACCGTCATTTCATCAAAGAAAAGATAGAGGAAGGGATAGTTAAACTGATTTATGTTCCAACCAATCTACAGACAGTCGACATTATTACTAAGGCTTTACCTAGAATTAAATTTGAAGACTTGTGCTCAAAACTAGGTATGATTAGCATCTACAACCCAACTTGAAGGGGAGTGTTGGAGTTAGATTAAATTTAATTATCTTATCTGTTTAAAATAAAGAGATTTGAATAGGTTGATTAGTTTCCTAATTTTTAGGAATTGTGAGACTTGTACCGAAGGTATTTTATCTTGTTTTACTCATGGTTGGAAGAATTAATTTTAGAGATTTATTTTTTCCTCAAAATCTATTCTCTAAAATCTACACAATATTCCTGCAATTCTAAATGCCTCAAAAATGTGATTACCCATTTCTATGAAGACAATCGCACTTCAAATTAAAACCCTTCTCTTAATTCTAGGGCTTGTATTTTTCTATTTGTCACAGTTTATGTAGATTATATTAACAAAATAATCCTTTATGTATCCTTTTGGACTTTGAAATCACATGCAGAACCAAGTGCGTTGCTCATGACCTGCTCTCTCCTAGACTTTGATTGTGAGGCTAACACATATGGGAGAATTAGAGATTTAGTAATCAAGGAATAGGCAGATTGCCTGCAATTTGAAGTGGTAGGAGTCACAAACCAAAGTGCAAAGGAATAAAGTGTTAAAATCCATATTTCAAGGTAAAGTATACCATAATGCCAAAAAGAAGAAATGCCTTCAATAAACCCAAAAAGAATCAAACTCATCAAAGATTTTTTACCACATATTTCTTAGAAAAGAGCAAAGCCAAAATTACATATAAAACTTCGAACTTAATTTCAAAAATTTTCCTTCTTTTCCATATGGTAATATGACAATGCATTTTTTATAACTAAATGCAACAAAAGTAACATAAGTTCATAATATTTAAATCCTCAATGCATATGTTTAGCAGAGAAAATACTAGGAACTATAGTCAGAAGCACTGTTAGTTTGTCGAAGTCAAAGGCCATGACATGCTAAAATCAAACTGAAAGTAAATCTCAAAAGAGTAACGTAAAATTCAGTAATGAATAAAAATATGATTTTTTCCCAGATACCTGACTAAGAAGCTTTGGCTTGTCGACAGAAGAAAATATTACTTCATGTATTGGGATATGTGAAATTTCTAGCCTGCATTAGAATTCAAAACAGTTAACTTATTTGCACATATGCTTATGACCAATCTATGAATGATATAATAAAATGTCTTCTATTACAACTATCTAGGTCTTTTTCTTTTAAATTTTAAAGGATACCTAAAGAAATTTAAAATTTCTATTTAGGTACTCAATAGTAGCAAAATGCACAATATTCATTACCACAAAAACAGGAAAATTGTAAAAACTTTTGCTACATACTCCTCTTTTCATTGCATCTGACGGAAATATTTTCAAAATTACTCATCTAGCGTTCAACATAAACTTTTGGAACATAATACTGATGTCAAATTTTGGAGTTATACAATACAAAATGAGGTTTCGAACCATGATAAATGCAGGGTAAGTGGGCCAGCAAAATCCCTTGACAATATTCAGGACCAGACTATGTTAGTTCTTAATGTTGTAAAGAAGCAAAACCACACCGCAATATTGAAGACCAAACACTGTTATTTTTTTATGTTGTTGGCCACTTCCTCCTCTCTCTGTTTAACTTTTTGGATAAGAAACAAAAAGAAACTTTATTCATGATAACGACAAGATTACAAATATTGCAGACAAGCAATCCACCAAAACCTAAAAATATAAGAGACCAAGACACAGGAAAAAAAAGGAATTACATCAAAATACCCAAAATCAAAGAAATTACAACTTTCTAATTAGATTGAATGAAAACAGAAAAGATATCTCTGACGTCCTCAAAAACTGAAGCCCAAAAGGACGGAAGAAATAAGCTTTTACCCCATAGAACTACCAACCCTCCCATGATTATCCTCAAAATATCTCCTACTCCTGTCCACCAAATAACCAAAATGATAGCCAACACATGGAATGCAAGCATACAGAATATATCATCCTAACAAGAACAGAGATTCAGGTGGAACCAAATGTCAATTAAGGTCCTCAACTGGTATGTGACACCATTTCTGAGAATTCAGTTACTGTTTGATTTTGTATTGAGACCCACTAACCCAACAGGCAAGAAATAAACTCTTGTAGCAAATGCAAAGATGAATACTGAAATTGCAATTTACTGCAGAGGAAACTCTAAAGGTGTAACAAGTAAGATGCAACTCAAAAAGCTTTATGCTAACAGATTGCTAGGCATACAATCATAAGTATTGTTTTAAAACCTAATCTAAATGTTTAAGCCTTTAGGCAGAGAGGCTAACTAGTATGAGAAGCCATACTAACCACTAATCACCAACCAACATGGGGTACGTTAATACCCGTCCTCATGTACAGGATCAACAGAAAACTTAAACCAGATGGGCCTAGTGCATAAAGCCTGAAACGAGAACAGATATAGAAAATGAACCATAAATGAACAGTAGTCTGGATAATGCACTTTGTTAAGGATTTCCAACACATAAATATGCCCTGTTAGATAAACAGACTTTCTCTCTCACACAAACACACACGTACTTACACACACACACACACGTGCTTTCTACCTCCTCCCCATGCTTTTGCTCCATCAGAAGGGGCAAGTGTAGAGTTGAATAATTGTTTTTAATAAGAAACATGGTAAATCATATCAATATGAATAATAAGAGCATACCTGAATAATTTAAGCACAGAGAACCATAAATATTTGTAATATCTAACCACTCTCACACGCACAGTAACATCTCTCCTATCCTTATATCCCTTCATATTACCCCATCAAACGTTTAAGGCCAAGATATTAATGGGAAAGCACACTTGTAACTTTGTATTATCTAGCTACTGCCTTAATTAACATCGACAGTGTCCTAGTCATAATTCTTCTTGTCAATTTATGACTAGCTATTGATAAGAAAGCTCCTAATTCTACAAAGAATGAAACCAATAAAAATAGAAGACTACTGGTAGTCACGCAAAGTTGAAACATGAATGAACAAAAAGTAAACTGTATTCCTATTCTCAAAAAAGGAAAATATCCTTAATTTGATCTAGGTTAATGGAAATAAATGAGAAACTGAAGACAAAGTCTGCTGGTTTACCTTCTGGAGAAGTTCTCTGTAAGATACCTTTCTCCCATGTCCTTGGAATTCTTTCTAACATCCAAATTAAGGTCCTCAAGCTTGGAGCAAGGCTCAAAATCAATCGCACTATCCCTGATTCTAGTTTTAAAAAAAAAATGATATTAATCGAGAATAAAGGAATAATTCATTAATTGACCTTTGCAAATGCATTACCTCTTATGGGAGGGCACAACTTCATCACCAGCATCAAGAGATGGCCTTGGAGTATAAATGATATTTACAAATTGTTCATCATCATTGCCATCTGCTCTGGTGCAAAGTTTCTTACCAGGAATGCACAGAAGGGAAAAATATAATAGGTAAGAAGACTTATAAAGGACAGCAAATAGTACAAGATACATAACACAAACAAGATAGCAGGAAGAGATAGAGAACAAGATTTATCATGCTGATGAGGTGAAACGTTTCACCACAACATGTTGTTCATTCTTTTACTATGGTATTCTAATGTATACCTAACGTAACAGTGAAGAAGGGTCAACATTAAACATTTACAACAAAGATATAATACAACTGGATGAACATTTTAAGAATAAGTATAGAAGGAGAACAGTTAGTAAGCACAAGAGTAGCCAAAATTATCTTAAGCAATTCACTTGTGTCATGCATTTCTATATTATCAATGAACACATACTTATAGCTTCATAAAAGTAGACCTCCTTACAAGCCAATGAAATTTGTCCAATTTAACGCCAATGATATTTGCCTTACAAGTGCATAAATGAAAAGGTTTTGCCCATCATATTGGGCTTTCACCATTGCTGCCCAAATAGTGACATCCATGAGCATTGTAAAACCAAAGGTGGGTTCACCACCATTCCGCCAGCATTTGAGAGGCCAATATGGTATACAAAACACTCTCATCTGTTCCCTTGTAAGGCAAATTCAATGGCTTACAAAATGATAAATTCCATCGGCTTGGAAGGAGGAACAAATTACTTTTTGAAGCTAAAAAAATGCATTCATTGTTAATGTAAAGATGCATAACAGAAGTAAAACACTTCTATAGGTAACCAAACCTGAACCCCTTCACCAGTAATTTGACTGCCAACTCTATTTCCTAAGTCCAGACACTACACAAACTACTGCTGCTGCATCGTCTTCCCCACCACTTCAAGCCAGTATCTTCAATCAGACAGATATTCTTCATGAATGCACCATTATACCAAATACACTGGTTAGTTGATGATTTGAACAAGAAAATTAACGGTCATGACATATGGCTTATTGTACATTTATCTTGTCAGAGGCTAAGCACATATAATCTTCATACAGTACATAAACAAATATACACACCACATACTTCTTCTTATAGTTAAATGTCCACTAAGGAAGTACTTACTGGATAACAAGTTTGAGTTTCAGTTTTTCTTTGTGATCATTTTTTGGAAACAAAACTACAAAAAATTCAATGTAACTAAGTAGACTTTAACTCCATGACGAAAAAGTGAGAAGAAATAGGTCTTCCCCCTATGCGCACAACAAGAATCACATCAATACATAAATTCGAAACATTTAGTGTCAATAAAGTAGAATGTAGTACCTCAACGAAACGAATATGATAAACAGGCCGCTTCTCTGGGTCCTTTGCAAGTGCAAGAAGTTTTTGATGTAACAAAACGTCTTCCACTCTCTCCATGTTAACATCAAGTCCATAGCTGAGGCAACCAATTTATTGACAGTAAATTGAATTACTTTTTGTGCCCCAACAAAAAAGGCTTAACAGATTAAAAGAGAAAAAGTAAACTAGAAAGTTTAAAAGATTTTATTCTATTCAATAGGATTTTGTTAACAGATGTTATATCTTATTCTTATTTTTGGCAATTGTGTATTAGATAATTCAGGTAAAAGTTTACTTATGGATTTGGACCATGATAATCCAGAGTAGAATTAAGCAATTTTGTGCCTCACTAATCAAGTATTATGTTAAGGTTTTTTTTTTTTTTAATGGTTTGAGATTACAGAACATGCCCTATACAAAGACTCAATTTAGGGCTGTAAGAAGCATGACAAATTTCAATAATAAAAATATATTAATGAAGAGCCATTTGCCGTTTTATACCTCATTTACTACAGTTTCTGAACACCTAGTTTGGTTTGATCTACTTTTCCCCTTATTTTGAGAATTCTGTCTCTTTGATCCTCTCCTAGACTCTCCTTCCAATTTCCTGGATTTCGTAAACCCTAAATTATAAGCTATATTAAGAAATGCAATAAATCATGAACCCACCAAACTAAACCAAATAAATAAAAATCGATACAAATATTAGATCCCAACGTATAAACAATTCAGCTTGTTACTGGGAAAATCACAAGGAGCGTACAGCTACAGTCACAGAAAATTAATTTCATAATTTTCACAAATTGGAGAGAACTAAAATTCTAGCAGAAATACTTCTTCCATTAAATGTCTTCATCTTCAGAATCTACCAAATAAAGAAAAAGACAACTGAACTATTTATTGTTGTTTTAGAGCAAATGAAGCAACATTAGACAGCATGTGAGTTACTACCAAAATAAAAGCGAGCAAGTCAATATAAAAAGACTGTACACGATTCCATCCGTACAATCTGAACCTTTCTACGACCTTGAAGAGCTGCTCGTATAGTAGTTTTCACATTCAAAATTACTATACTAACAATCATTTGACACAACAAAAGACTAATACATGTATACAAACATAAATAAAGAAATACGTATTCATGCGAAGTTCGGTTATATTTCAGTACCTAGCAGGCAAGCGATTGAAGTGAGCATCCAACTGTTCGCGAAACTCAGGATTACACACAGCCTCTTCGTTGCCGTTTTCTATCAATCGATTAAACACGTCATTCCGCACATCATAGTTACTACAACTCCCGAAACTCCGCGGCGGTGACGAGCTCTCTCCGACTCCTTCGATCAAATCCATGGCCTTTGGTTTGTGTTTTCGTCTTTTCGAGCTCGCAGAATAAAAAGTTACATAGCCGAGGAAACGACAGAAAATGCCAAAAAGTGAGTTAAACTGAGGAAGAGAGAAGGTGAGAGAAATTCTGATGGAGGAGGAGGAGGATCTTTGACTGCTGTTAGAATCTATGAGGACAGAGGAAGGACTGAAACGAAGTTTTGATGAAAAGTGGAGGGTAATTTGGTCATGTGATTTGAGAACTGTGGCAGAGAAGCAACTGAGACTGAGGAAGTCTTTTCTTGTATGTTAACTTTCTAGAGAGAGAATGTCAGGTTTTGGTTTGGGTAAGTAAGAAAACAAGAGTGGTGCAGGTCTGTTTTTTGAAATATAAAAATCCACGAATCAATTAAAATTTTATAAATTCCGTAAGGTGAAACGGATAGGGTTATGGATTTTCGATATGCTGAAGTTACATTAGTACCCTTTCGGATTTTCCTACCATTTCACAAGAAACTGTAAATTCCAAGATTCAAGAAAAATCACGGAAAAGACATTTCGTACGGAATGGGGGAGGCTTTAAGAAAAACTCGTGTCGCTCGGTGTGCGATACGCGTTGCGTTCTGATCACTCCTTGTGGCATGACTACTACACGTGGCATGATATAGTGGAAGGCAGACGGTACACCTGGCGTACCGAAGCTTTTCCAATAAAAGCAATAATGACAAGCGTCACGCCTTTGGCGTTTGGAAAGAGGAAAAGGAGTAGGGTGACAGCGACGTTGAAAATCAAAAGAATGACAGACAAAGAGACGAAGGATGGGTTTTCGTTTGGGCGAATTAGACACGTGCCATTATAAAAAAAAAACAAACAGAATAAGGAAATGGTGGCATTATTAAATAAGGTGTTATGCTTGTAGTCGTCAGCCAAGGCGGGCGCTACTTTGGATATAAACGACTTTGTTATAAATTTTAATTTATAAATTTTATTATCATTAAACTTATAATGTATTATCTAAATTTTTAAAATTAGACGAATATTAAATATTTATTGTTTAAAAAAATTAAATAATTATTATTCCTCTATTTTGTATTATAAACATATTAATAATTATAACTTAGTACTAAAATAAAAATAAAAATAATTATAATCACATTAATTTAAAATTTAAAATAAAAATTATAAATTACATAAAAATGTTACAATAAGAATAACAAAAAAAAACTAACAAGTCTAGTAACATTAAATATAAATATGTAATGCTTAATGAAACAATTAGATAAAAATATAAGAGAAAATATTATATTTTTATTAGTTTATGAATACAAAAAAATTTTGGTAAGCAAGATTTTATAAGAAAATTAATCTAAAATTTAAGTAAAAATATAAATAAAAAAATTATATAATAAATTTATACACTAATAAAATTGTATTAAAATTTTAATAAAAACATCTAAAAAATTTTAAAAATGGTATTAAAATATTTGTAAAAACTTAGTGTAAAAGTCATATGATAAATAATTTATTGAAAGAATATTAAAAGAATAATAAAAATATAATATTTTTATAAAATAAAAATAAAGATAGCGAGTGTTATTGTTGTGAAAAAAATTTTAAGATGAAATATTGGAAGAATATTCTAACTTGGCTCTCCAAAATAGAGATAGAGGTAGAGACCTTGTTGGAAATACTCTAAGAAGTTTTTTCAAATATAATTTCACAATAGTATTTTGGTTTCAAAAATTTAATTTCTATTTTATTTTAAAAAGCAAAAATTCTCTAAAATATTTGTTTTAGAGAGAGAGGAATATCACTGTATTTTCAGAATGCTACACAACTTAAATAACTATATAGTTACAGAAGTAAAAATTAGTATTAAATTCTAATATAAAATTCAACAAAAATTATAAATTTGAAAAATATAAAAATATTTTAAAACTAAAAAAATAAAAAAATTTTATAACAACATATTAATAATACCAATATCCGCACATCCACTTATAGTAAAGTGGTTAGTGCACCTTCCTCCAACTTCAGTGGTAAAGGTTCAATTCTCACTATGTATATTTACCAGTATATGTAGGTAGTTTTCTCTTCTTATTGTGGGAGTAGATGTCTCCCGTTATGAACGAGTAATACAACGAATGATATAACATACAGCGCAAAAGAAGGCAACTTAAACTTATGGGTACTGAATTTTTGCACATGTCACTAAGTTAATAATCTAAAATTTTTTATATCACCTAAAATGGATTTTGAAAAGAAAAACTCGTGCTTCTCATTTCAAGATAAACAATGTTCAATTCCAAATAAAAAATAATATAATTGGGAGGAAGTGGATCTAAAAACTAACACAAGAAGAAGAGATATAAAATAAATTTGGAAACAAAAAATAGGAAGAACAGAAAACACATATTTAAAATTTTTGGTAGAAATGAGGGCTATGAGCCCAAACCAAAACAACTAACTCACACTATGTAGTAGTCAAAATCTGTCAGGTCCAAAATATAAGCGAGAATCCAGTCCAGAAGTCTAAAATATATCTCAAAGACCAGGCTCAGAGTCAAAGAGTGGTACAACATCCATGTAGTATGACATACACTCGATGTACGACATCCATGTAGTACGACATACACTCGATATCCCACATATCCAAGTAGCAACAAGGGAAATAGCTCAGTATCCACGTTTGAGAGAACTCTTATGTCGCACGATATACACATCTCAGATTGATGTCCAATCAACATGTCGCACGACATATGATAGTAGTTGTCTGTTCAATTGTCAAACCCACATGTCGTACGACATAGAATCTCCTTGGTTCTGTGGGAAACTAAATCATGATCTAATTCAAAGACGGTCCTACAAAACCATAATTACCATCTATAACGGTCATATCAAGGGAAGCATCCACAAACCCCCTTGATTGGGGACAACAAATAGAGGTAATGATGAAGTCCCTCAACGGGCAGAAGCATCATCTCCCTATAAATGAAGGATAAATCTCCAAAGGAAGGGAACCGAAAAGCTAAGATCTTAGAATATCAATATTTAGACATCACTCTCCGACCATTGTTCATCATCTCCGACCACCTTCCGATTATACTCCGATTATTGGATCTTACCTCTCTTTCCATCAAGGAGACCTCAATTGCCAATATAACAGGAATTATTACTCACTCACCTCCATTTACGAGCATTATATACTTAGCATTTGCTAATTTGACCGTCGGAGTGACTTTGGCTGACACCACCCCGGTGTCCTAGACGTCCTGCGGGTCACGTGTGTTCTATATTTGCAGGTTGTAGTGCCTCATGTCCTTGAGTGATTTTTGATGACTACACTAATAATTTAATATCTTCTAGTTTATCAAACTCTCTCAAGTTCGAGGCTCTCTCTGTTCCAAAAATAAATAAGAAGAAAATTTTGGCAACATTCTAGATTTTGTTATTCCGAACTTTACTTCTTTAGTACTTTTTATTAATATTTTTTAAAATTTTCCAGCTATAACAAATTCTTTGTTTTTTTTTTGTTAGTTTTGAAAATATAAATCATGATACAGTAGCAATTAAAAAACAATTAGTTCAATCACAAAATGAGTTTTTAATAAATTTATTACAAGCAACAAAAACATATAAGAAAGTGAATAAAAATTTAGTAACTGAACAATCAATTCGAATAAATTATTATTATTATTATTATTATTATTATTGTTGTTGTGATTATTATTATTTTATTTTTTATTTTTTATTTTTTATTTTTTTTAGATCTGACATTTTATTAATTAAAAGACTAACAAATCTATCGAGATTAAACTTTCTATTAGTACGATCCGGATATCCACTTTCATAGTAGAAGCCGTCTACTCCCAATATGGAAGAGGTCTACCCTCACTAATTACAGTTTTATATATAATAATAGTATATAAATATTTTTGTTATTAATTTTATATTTTTTACATTAAATATTAAAAGTCTCATTTTAAATTTTTGTCTAAAATCTCATATACCCTTGAGCCGGCCCTAATATCATGATAATCCTTTGGATAATAGAATAATGTGAATGATATGACATTATAACTAAATTGTTTCTTTAAAATTAATGTGTCGATAGTGGGTACATTTTCTTATTGTAATATAAAAGATTTTGATATAACAAATCCCACCACAACAAAGCTTTTGGGTGTTTGGTTTAAATATTCAATTTGAATAGGAAAAAAAAAAGTTTAAAACTCAACTACCAATCTACCATGCCATTTGGAAGTACTAGATAAATGATTTTATTGCTATTTATAACTCTTCACATCAATGTTAATTTTTTTTTAAAGAATCTTAATTTTTTTTTAAAACTATTAAATTTTAAGAATTAATAATTTACTCTATACACTCTTTATAATACCAAAATATTGCACTTAAAAAGCAGTCATTTTGCACATTCACTCATAGCTCGAGTGATTAGTGCACTTCCTCCTACTTCAATGGTGAGAGTTCAATTTTCACCATATACATTTACCAGAATGTGTGGGTAATTTCATTGCCTTATTGTGGAAGTAAATGTCTCGTTTTAATGAGTTTTTTTTTCTCTCTAAACCTATGTTATTAGTTTTGACACTCAAACAAATTCATATAATTGAACGACCTTATTTTATCAATATTGTAAATAGATCATTTTATTTCTCTAATAGCAACCATTCAAATTCAAAAAAACTGAACAAACTCATCTTTTTGGATTGTTAGCTCAATAAAACAAATGGAAGCAAGGATAAGGGGTTTCTTTTTAGGCAGAAACAATTCTAAAATAAAGTACAAGAGAATTCTAAAGCATTAGATGAGATTTATAATAGAAACAACCACATTTTCTTTTAAAAAAAAATTATGACACTAATTGAGTCCACAATTTGTCGAGACTTGACGAGATCGGTTACTATAAGAATTACGGTTAGAATATTAATTCCAATTAGTAGGGGATAATTGTCCAAACTTTATGATTTTATATACAAAAATAAGACTGAAAACCCTCTTTATGAATGTAAAAATAGAATTACACAACTACTCGGGATATGCAATCGAAACAAATCTAGTTTCAGCATGTGTGGATTGAAAGCAACTAAAGCTATATAAACCACATTTTACCTGATTATGGGGAAGCCTTCTTTTATTAATAAATATTTCATTGTCTTCATCAAAAAATTTAAATTAAAAATTGGGTATAGAGAACAATTTAGTATTACTCAATTTTTTTAATATAATGATTTATTACTCAATTATCTTTTAAATAGTTTTTTTTAGAACCGACAATCTGTTTATAAAAAAAAGGGCTTAATGAGAAAGTAATACATTAATGTCAAACTTCCATGATTATGGGAAGTTGAGGGAGATCAATTAAGCTGACTTTGCTTAGTCACCAAGTCGCATGCATCCATGTCCCATTTAACAAACTTTTGTTAAAGTTAGCTTAAATTGGGAAGACTTTGGAAACCAATGTGGACATTTTATTTATTTATTTAAATATTTGGTGAATTTGATTCCTACTTTTCTAAACAAGGAATATACTATTTCTTTAATTTGTCCATTTCCATTAAGCTTATCCTAGAGTTGAATAATTTTTTTAGTTTTAAATAAAAATGTAATCGGCAACAATAATTATATATTAAAGTAGGCATATTTCCATTATTCGGTTTCACTCCTTTAGTTATTCCTCCTCGTAACCAACTATAAACTTGTTACCCCTTGAATTTCTCGTACCTATTTTGTTGTACTACTGTTTGTAGATGAAAGCAATACTTTTATTTATCTTTAAATTTTGAATTTATCTAGACCTAGTCGTCATCAACAGTGTAAAAGTTTTAATCAAATTTTCTGTGGGATTGAATTGTCAATTATTTTGATCATTTCATGACTCTTCAATACCATACAAGTTTCAATGTAGAAATTCACATTAGTATTATCATAAAAAACTTTATAATTATTAGAGAACTTCATATGTGAAACTAAAAATTAGAGAATGAATATAGTGTTAAAAAGATAGAAAGTAAGAAAAAAGATATATATGGTGAATTGCACTAAGTTACCCTAAATTTATCCATAATTACATGTATAATGTCAGTTTATTATTTATTACACTCAAGTATCCTTGATCGTATTGACCACCGTTAAACTAAATGTGATTTTAACGGTTCAAGGGTAAATTAGTCTTTTATCCATAATTTTTTTATAAAAAAACCGACGCATCAGTTAATTACGGGTGCGTATTTTAGAAACACGAACCAAAAACCCAACAATTACAATAAATATCTACATTGGTATCAGAGCTTGGTTCCAATAGAATCATATGCTAGAATTGTATATATATATTTTTTAACAATTACAATTATAATTAATTCGGAATTTGAGGAGGGGGACACGACTCGAACTTACAACCTCAAGGGTGTAAGTGTGATGGGCAAATCACTAGGCCAACCTCATCTTACCACATGCTAGAATTGTTTTAATAACAATTAATGTTACATGCTTAATTTTTTCTCGAATTTATTATATGCTTTTATGTATGATTAGGTTCTGGAATTTTTTTGGCTTTGATTGAACATGATGATGTATGGCTTTTGGAACTCGAATTTATTTTGTCCAACCACTGTTTTTTTCCCGTAGACAAATATTAGTGATCAATTTGTTATGAAACCAATGCCATTAGAAACTAGAACCATCGATAGGTTAAATGCTTAATTTGAATTTGTATAGACTATAGAAAAAAAAAAAAAAAACACTTTTGAAGTTTCTGTATGAGATACAGAGTATAATTTTATCATAGATATCATAGGAAAAAGAAAATAACAATTCAATACCAATTTTTGCAAAAAATGGTAGAAGATCTATTTACTAAGCGGTAACTAGAGATATTTACTTATCATATGTTAGATCTTTGAAGTTATGTAGATTTTAATGATGTAATTGTTTTTGAATCGTTAGATTGTCTTATGATTTTTTAAATATATCAATATATATATATTTGTTATCTTTATATTGTGTTGATATATGATGTTAAGTATAAATTTTTCACATGTAAGTTTTGTTTTTTTTTTTTGAGAGGAAAATTGAAGCACAAATATGAAGACAAGGGTTCAATATGAAGATTTAGTATTTTTTTTTTCATCTTACTTATGTATACACCGGTCGACCAATTGTGTATGTATTGAGCACAATTGTGAAATGCATAAAATTATTTAATTCCCTTTTGGTATGATTACAGAAAATATCTACAGTTGGCTTATTTATTTTTATTTATTTTTTAATAAAAATCATTAAAACTTAACTTCAGTTGTAAGCTTTATTTACAATCACCTGCCCTGATGATTATCAGTTAAATAAAATATATTAAAAACATGTTGCCACAGCAAATATAGAAAAAAAGAATGCCAACAAAAGTGGAAGATAAATCTCATCTAAACATGGTTAAGATTTGATTCTGTTAACTGGTCTCCCTTTGTAAGATTCGAGTGGTCCATTTCAATCAATTCATGCCCTCTTTAAGTGACAAAACGGTGGAAACAGATTGAAAGTTGGGTTTTTTCAAGGAGTTGTTTTCAAATATTCCATTTCCATTTCCATTTGGAATCAGTAAATGGAGTTTAATTGTAAAGGAGCTTTTGAAAACACCCCACCATTTAACTTGTATTTTAAATGCTTTAAAATCTTCTACTTATAAATATCTCCCAAACCCTGGCCTGAGAGAATTTCATTGTTCAATATGGTATAATGATCCACTCTCACAAAGTATAGAATTATTCGTTTTGATATTATCTTTTATATATATAAGAACGTAACCAGGAAAGAAACTTTCGCATAGTATTATTCAAAAGAACGTTTGCATATATATAGTTTAATGACTTTATTTAATTAAATAACGTAGACCTCCGTATTCATTTTCAGAGGTCTTGATCATTAGATATGTTATGTTTCCATGTAGGGTAGGGCAGTAGACAAATTTCTTGATGTCGAAAAACAAAGATTTGCCATACCATACCATATATATCTTGATCAATTATCAGGAGCAGTAGCAGTAGGACTTCGTTTCTCTGCTTTAGTGTTTTATATATCATACACAGTAACACATACACAGCACATGATAAAATTGGTAGAAAAGAGTCCCCACTTACAGAGGACAAACAACTGGGCAGTGCCAAAAAGTGAGCATGTAAAGAAAAGTGCATGTATCTATCAATGAAAAACACTGTATTGTTTCCTACGATATTATCCATTTTGTATCGGAAATTATAGAAGGAATTACAATTCGATCCTTCAAGTTTTAGGAAACATCACTTTTTTACTTAATATATATGTAGTAGTTCCTTTGGTTCTTAATTTTTTAAAAATACATTAAATAGTCATTCCGTTAATCAATCGTTAGTCAAAATTAACTGGAACATGGGTATTTATGTTTTATACATAATTTTATAAAGTGGCATGTGTACCAATAAAAATTTACAAAAATAAAAAATAATCTTTTAAAAAATAAAAAGATCATTGGTACATCCACCTTTTTTTTAAAAAATTTTTAATTATGAAAAATTAAAATATAAGTTCATATCCCTTTGAGTTGGCTTCGTTCATACTAAAATCTCATATACTTGTAATTTGTGTTTTTATAGTGTCCTAGAATACTTAGTGCCTCAAACTTCATGCAAGTTCAAGCTTCATCTTTTCTTTGAAGAGCTTATGCGTAATGGTGATCGATAGATTGACTTTAACTCTTGGAAGATTAAGTGAACACACATATACTTTGCATTTGTGTCCCTGCATCTTTGTTCAACCTTATACACATGCATTATAGGAATTGTTGTTCTTTAAAGTTCATATCAATTGAGATCAATTCTTTGATTGCATGATGAACTTCTCTGAAAAACACTAGCGTGCTGTAACATCCCTAATTTCGAATACATATGAAAAGTATGATTGAATTCATTTTGACTATGTGAATATGGATTTTTATGATTTGAGGGGTGGAAATTGTAATTAAATGTATGTATATTTTTAGGTTTCATAATGGACCAATTTGAACAGTCAAAAATAATGCACGAAGAAAAAGGGTGAAAATCTGGACAGTAGGCATCGCGACCACTCATCGCGACCTGAGATCGCGATGAGCAGCTCGCGATGAAAAGGATGATTTGGGGCAGTGAGTATCGCGACCACAGATCGCGATGACCAGCTCGCGCTGAAAGTGGCAAATTTCCACCAGTGAGCAACGCGACCAAAGCGGCGCGACCACCGCTCACGGTATAGGTCGCGATGGCTCAAAAATGTTAAAAAATAATAAGCGGTGGAGCGGTGCATAAAGAGAGCAACAACTCTCAAAATTCAGCAAACATAACACAAAAACATAAACATTACAGAAGAGAAAACGAGAGAGAAAGAAGAGAGGAGATGAGAGAGAAAGAAGAAAAAGAAGAAGAAGAAGAAGGAGAAAAGAAGAAGAAGAAGAAGAAAAGAGAAAGAGAAGAAGGAAAGGAAAATGAGGAAGCTTTCAGGTTTGGTGTACACGAATTTTTTGAATTTCCAGTTTTCCAGAAATTGTCGGAATTGTCCAATTTTAGAGTTTCTGAGTTATTTGAATTATATGAATTATAGATTATAGTCTAGATTTGCTATATACGTGTTTTGGAATTTTTCCAGTTTTCCAGAAATTTTTGAAATTATCAAAGTTTATAGTTTGTGAAGTATTTGAATTCCATTTAGTAGAATGGATAGTTTAAAACTGATTTCGGAATAATTTGAATATGATTTGGTTCTAATAGTGTTATGGAAATATATTAGTAAGGATATATATTGTTCAATTATCGTATATTGTGAAATGTATCGGAAAATTATTTTGGGGCAATTTGATTCGAAACGGAATATTTTGGATGGATTTCATATGATTATTGATTTATAAATATATTCGTATATTTCCGTTATATTATATTTGATGAAATTTGAATTTGCAAAAATATAATTATATATGGATATGTATTGAAATTGAATTCGATTATTCGGAAAGAAAGAAAATATGTTGACATTGGATTGGAGAAAATATTTTGGCTCTGATGTGTATGAACATAGATATGGATATAGGAGGTTGACATGTCAATTGGGTTTCTGTCTGAACAGTACTGTGCCGATTATACCACCCTTTGGATAGTACAGGCCCCAAGTGCCGATCCTAGGGTTCTGAAATTTGTCATGGGACATTTACAGCGGGTGATTCCGTTAGTGTTTCATTCTGATCTGATGTTCGGTGAGTGGCCCCGTTTGCGTCCAATACCGAACAACCCGTAATCCAGTCCGATAACTTATGTTTTGTATGTCAAGAGCCCAATTTGAAAATTGATTTTTTATCTGGAGACGTTTGAGAAATTAAGAAAATATGTTTATATATTTGTTATTTATAGTTTTAATTGATATAAAATATTTGTATTTACGATTTTGTGTACATCTACTAAGCAATATGCTTAGCGTGTTGAGTTTTTCTCCCACGCAGGTAACAAAGGTTCCAAGGGCGAAAAAGATAAAGAAGAGTAGAGTTTGCAGAATCAGAGTCAAGATCACATCTTTCCTGCATACATTTTGGTAGTTTGTTTGTATTAAGTTTTTATATTTTGATACTATATGCATATACAGAAACTGTTTGTAAATATTTAACGAGCTTCCGCTATTTAAATATTTTATGATATGTTTTATGTTATGTGAATCTTTATAAATTATATTGTGATAAATAGGTTAGTAAGTCGCACTATATTTGGAAGGGTGCGCAAAATTGATTTGAGAATTTGGAAGTTGATTTTATAAATGTTAACTGTAAACAGGTTTTGGAAAGTCAGAAAAACAGAGGAAACTCTGGCAAGATTTTCGAAAATTCTTTGGACTATTTTCAAAGGTTTTTAATATAATATTTATCTACAGTAAAAGTTAGCTTTTAGTATATAGTAGCGCTCCCTGATTCGATCCGAGCGGATTTGGGTCAGGGGGTGTTACACGTGCGAGGATTTTCAATCCTTTGCTCTAGCTAGTTGAGCTACCTGAACCACTTTTCTAAAGTCTGTTTTATTCATCTAATAGCGCTCTACCTTACCGCTTGACTAGTAAAGGAAAAGCCCTTTACT
This sequence comes from Xanthoceras sorbifolium, assembly GCA_003430845.1. Lineage (NCBI taxonomy): Eukaryota > Viridiplantae > Streptophyta > Magnoliopsida > Sapindales > Sapindaceae > Xanthoceras > Xanthoceras sorbifolium. The sequence goes on along the minus strand of QUWJ01000577.1, from coordinate 505 downwards.
AATTAGCTACTAAGGAAATGAGCTTCGAAATTAGATCCAAGCCACGAACCGAGTTATGGAGAGTCTGGATCTTTCTAAAAAGAAAGGTAAGGTGTTTGCGATTTCGACGAAGTAGCATGTGCTCAAAATCCCATATGCTTGTGGATTCGTGTTTTTATAGTGCCTTAGGATACTTGGTACCTCAAGCTTCATGCGAGTTCAAGCTTCTTCTTTTCTTCGAAGCTCATGCGTAATGGTAACCAGTAGATTGACTTTAGCTCTTGGAAGATTAAGTGCACACACATATACTTTGTGTTGGAATCCGGTCCGATTCCCGGCGCAGCGGAAGTTGCAAACTATATGCAGACACGCAAATCTTCACAGGACACACATATGGAAGCAAGCAGAATAGTAAAGGAGACATCAATTTTTTTTTACGTGGTTCGGCAATCAACTGATTCCTACATCCACGGAGCGCACCAGCACTCAATCCACTAAGAAAGAGCTATTAACACCACTTATACGA
>QUWJ01001169.1:0-18865 GCA_003430845.1 Xanthoceras sorbifolium | reverse complement strand
AGAGATGGAATTACTGAAAAACCAAATAATAAAAAAAAGCCACGTCAGCTAGAATGAATCTCTTTTGTTCTATAATCTCTATTATTCATCTCTTCTTCCAAAAAATCGAAACATGTCTACAATGAATCTCTTTTGTTCCTCCAGGTCTCTTCTGTCTCTCTCTCCTTCACAGTAAGTCTCCTCCCAATTCTTCAATTTTTAGTTATTATTTCTTTTCTTTTCTTTTTTTGATGATGGCATCTTGTATTATCAATTTTATGACCACAATATGTCATTTGTGTAGATTGAAATCACATTTTCATTACTTGTAAAACTGAAAATTCCAGTTGGGTTGCTTTGTATTCTTAGAGGTTGCAGTGGGTTGCATTCTGTCAACCCATCATCTCCTAACGGCTCCATTTTGTTTTGGAGAAGCAAATTGTGCTTGAGTTTCAACAAATTCGGTAGACCGAAAGCAGCTTTGGTTTCAGGAGCTTATCCGAATAATAATAGACAATCAAGTGGTATTGAGATTCAACCTGATACGATAGGTTTTGGTACTCTGGGGGCCGAAATAACTCCAGCAACGACTGGTCTCGTTGCTAATGATGATGAATATGACCTTGATCGTCCTATTGAGGGATTTGCTTCCATCCCGGAGGCCATTGAAGATATTCGTCAAGGAAAAGTTAGTGTTTCCTTTGCTCATCAGTTTTGGAAGTCCTATTGTATTATAAACTTGATGTTTTATTGATAATTCGTTAATAAATCTGTATATATTTGCAGTTTGTGATTGTTGTAGATGATGAAGACAGAGAAAACGAGGGAGATTTGATAATGGCTGCGTCCTTGGTAACACCTGAGGCTATGGCATTTATAGTCAAGCATGGAACTGGGATAGTGTGTGTGAGCATGAAAGCTGAAGATTTGGAGAGGTTAGAACTTCCGTTGATGGTGACGCACAAGGAAAATGAGGAAAAACTTTGCACAGCTTTCACTGTCACAGTGGTATGTTGTTTACTTTGATTATGTTCAAAAGCTACAAGATGTTCTTATATTGTGAAACTTGGATAGTGGAATCAAAATTTGAAATTTTTCTCATTTTCTTAACTATGTAACTAGATGGTTTCTGAAAGGCCAGAAATCAATTAAGAGTTGAAGGTAGAGTTGCAACTTTAGAGTGCATATGCTTCGTAAAAATTATGGCTGGGGATATTATAATTTTTATATTTTTTTATTTACTTTAATTTTCTAGGACCTGATTGCTTCATCTCTATTGTTCCTTTTATCATTTGTGGCGGTGTGATTTTTTTGTCAATTTTGACATCATATAAACAAGTTTTGAAGCTTGCTTCCGGTTATCTTTTGAAAGAGAAATTCTGAAGCTTACTTTGTTAGTGGCATTTGCAAAACAGTCCATAAACACTCATCAATGTTTTATGAAATGTAGGTGTAGGTGGTTTTTGTTTGAAAAATCTTTCCAATTATATGAGCATATTTTGAGTTAAAACTTGCCAACTGTTAAGAGTGGTCTGATTTGATCTCATACTTCCTGGTTCCATGTTATATATTCCATACAACATATGCACATGTTCTTGAAATTTACAAAATTCATGGTTGTGTTATGATTTAACTGTTTTTTAAATGGAAGAATGAAGAATGGAAAATCTGTCATCCTATAGTTATAACTTGTATGGACAGACATTAATGTATATTTGTGTTATTTTGGCCAGAAACTTTTATCATTTAACTCAAACTATAGGTTTCTGATTGTGTAAGTGTTGCCTATATTAATACTTGTGTTCATTGATGATTATTATTATTAAAGTTTGTATATTCTCATTCTTGTTGTGACATTTGCTATTTCTCTACATTTTGATCATATTTCTGAGCTTTTTATTCTATGGTAAGACTCTTGGTTAATATCAATTATTATGTTTGCCATCGGTGTATTCAATCATAGGATGCAAAACACGGTACAACAACAGGTGTCTCAGCTCGTGATAGGGCAAAGACAGTGCTGGCTCTTGCAAATAGAGATTCAAAACCTGAAGATTTCAATCGCCCAGGACATATTTTTCCCCTGAAGTACAGGGAGGGAGGAGTTCTGAAAAGAGCTGGACATACTGAGGCATCTGTTGATCTTGCTATGTTGGCTGGGCTAGAACCTGTTGCAGTTTTGTGCGAAATTGTGGATGATGATGGTTCTATGGCTAGATTACCTAAACTTCGCCAGTTTGCGCTGGCAGAGAACTTGAAAATTATTTCCATTTCTGATTTAATCAGGTATTTCAGTAATTATCAAATTTTTTTGGTGAGGCCTGGTTTTGCCCATGAGCCCTGTCCAAAACGGGCTTGGTCACACAAGCTTGGGCGCTTTAGCTTGTTTTGTATATAATACTATTAAATATTTTTCATTTTTAAGCCTGGCCCTGCCTTTAATTCCATGGAAGACCGACCCTCCAGGCCCACGGGCCTTGATAGTGAAGCCCAGCCCAGCCAACAATAGGGCTTGGTCCGCGCTCAGGCCTCCGGTCCATTTGACACCTCTATTCAGGGATTTAAATTGCTTCTTTCTACCATATTACTACTTATTTCTCTTCAGTATAATTATGTGAACTATGCCATAAGTTGGTAAACTTAAATTGAACTCTCTACAACCAGTAACTAATAGCCATGTGGCAGATGCCCTCGTTATAACTTATGTTGTTAGGGAAGTCCACATCAATTAAACTTTAGATTTAATATGGTTTGAAGTCTGTCTTTGTATGGCTTGTTTGGCAAATCCCTCCTTACTATGCTCTTAAAACTCCATCAGTCTGACACATCCTTCTGCTGAGCCTAAATGTGCTAGGCATGGTTAGGAAATTGCATTCTACTATGAGATGTTGTTTTAATGATGGCTTTATATATCATTTGCTCTTGCATCTATATTTATTAACTTATGGGTTATTAGGGAATTCCTGTATCTATTGAACTTTTGGGCTTAATATATAAACTATATTCACTGTTACTCCTTTCACCTATAGCAAAGCTTTTGCGTAATTTCTTTATCATGGTGTCCAAGTATGTCTGTGTTATGTCTATCATGCTCCTTCCTTGTCTTTTTCATAATTTCTCACGTTTTGCCAGTTCGCTCTTTTTGGCCTGCATGTTAGAAGGAAGAATCCTGTATCAAATAAATCTTGAGTTTTAATAGTTTCACTAAATCTGCTGCTCTTCCATCTAATAGCTTAAGCTCTTAGGTTGGTTTCTTTATTATTACATCAGAGCGCGTCCATATTAGTCCCATTTCACTAATTTTCTCCTGCCCTTCTATAATGTCGCATGTTTGGCCTGTTCAACAACAATCTCTTTAAGATTGCCATAACTTCTATCATATACTTTAGTTGCATTAGTATTGTTATTGTTGTTGCTTCTTTGTTAGAACCCTGTGCCCTGTGGATGCTACTTCCCTTCCATGTTGTTCATGATACAAGCTGTGCAAACTTTTCTATAATCTCCAGCATTTTAATTGCAAGAAAATAAATTCTATCCTTAAATCTCTACCATTATGATTGGGCCAGATACAGGAGGAAAAGAGATAGATTGGTGGAGCTAGCTGCTGCTGCACCAATACCTACAATGTGGGGTCCATTCAAAGCCTACTGTTATAAGTCACTACTTGATGGGATTGAGCATATGCAATGGTTAAAGTAAGCAATTATCTGAATTAGTATAATCGTCCTACCAGTTCTCCTCATCTTTGCATCTATTAGGCAACAAGATTATCAAATTTCCTAATGTGGTAGTAAGCAATTCAATTTTATTCTTTCCCCATTTCAGTAGTAGTTAGTTGTCCTTGGTATACGATTCTTGGCATTTTCTAGTTTCTCTTTTATTGGTTCGAGTCTTCGAGAAAATAAGTACAAGTAGTGTTATATTATGATTTGCTCTCACAATTTTGGCACCTAATTCTTTGGTCAACTTCCAGATCTGTTTTGCTCATAGCTATAAGAATATAGGTTTGAACTTGATGCAAACTTGAAAGTTTCCTTCTCAAACCGCCTATTCAGCATGGGAAAATTTCTCAAACAACTTAAATGCTTTCCTTGTATCCTTGTATTTACGATTTCAGTGGGAGATTGTCAACTTCAGTCTGTTGTAGAATGTTCCCCTAACACTTGACATGTTTCTATAATTTTGGTTTATATTCGTTTTAATGTCCAGAAAGAAATGAACTGTAGCTTTATCACAGATTAATCATTTCATATATTATGCATTACAATTCCTTTTCACTGATATGGAGAAAATTTGTCACTATCATTGGACACAAGAGCTGTGACAAATTCAAGGGACAGCATTCAGTATTTGAAGAGTGTGGTCTCCTCCACTACTATTCTTTAACAATAAAAGATCCCTCTTCTTGTCCCTGCTCTTTATGATTTGCATTCACAGGCAGATTGATATGAGTAAAATTGACAGGCTTTCATGGATACAGGGTGAGATTGGGGATGGGCAAGATATACTTGTCAGGGTACATTCTGAGTGCCTTACTGGTGACATATTTGGGTCAGCCAGATGCGACTGTGGAAACCAACTGGCATTGGCAATGAAACAAATTGAGGCAGCTCGTCGAGGTGTATTGGTCTATCTCCGTGGACACGAAGGTAGAGGAATTGGTTTGGGCCACAAGCTCCGTGCTTACATTCTACAGGATGATGGTCGTGACACAGTTGAAGCAAATGAGGAATTGGGATTACCTGTAGATTCCCGGGAGTATGGTATTGGTGCACAGGTACGATCTTAACAATTTATTGATTCTCATTCATGGCAGTAATTGCCCCCACATTATATCCATTCTTATGAACCGTGTCCGGTGCAATGCGGCACACATCTTGGAGAATGTGTCCTCTCTAATATGAGCATTGTGATGCAGATACTACGAGATCTCGGTGTTCGGACAATGAAGCTGATGACAAACAACCCTGCAAAGTATGTTGGGCTTAAAGGTTACGGTTTAGCAATTGCTGGCAGGGTCCCGTTATTGACACCAATTACTAAGGAGAACAAGAGGTACTTAGAAACCAAACGTGCAAAAATGGGGCATGTATATGATTCAGAATCCAATGGTCGTAAAACCGGCACCGTCGGTGACAACGGTAATTCAAGCATCGACAGGCCCTCTGGTGATGTATAGGAGACATGAGCAGTTCTATCTCAGTAATAGCGATCTAATAAGTAGTTAAATTCAGGAGGTTTTTTAATTGTACCAAAGTTTGGTTTTGTGAGGCATTTTAAAACTTCGTTTTGAAATTTCAATTTTTTATTTTTTAGTAAGAAAGAAATATTATTGAAACACAAGAAAGAAAACATTTTTTTTTTTGAAGTGTGACCCGAAAAATAAAAGAAAGAAAACTTTTTATATTTTTTCAAGTGCTGTTCAAAAAATACCTCCGAGGGAGGATTCTCTTTACAATTTGTGAATTTATTAAAAAATGTGACACTCGAAATCATATTACGGATGTAAAAGGACGTGGATTAATTATTTAAACTATAAGTGAATGTGTAAATATTTAATATTGAATGTTTTTAAAACGGACAAAAACACTAAATACATTCTATTTTCTTAATTAAATTTTTTGTCTTTTTAAAATTACTAAAAGCATGATGAAATGCTAAGTTTTATGGCAGTGAACTAATGATTAAGCAGCTGCAATTAGCTCTAAATTCCGAAAAAGTTTGTACAGTTTTGCCCTAATAATTAGAGGTTGGCTTGAACCTGCAATTAGGTCTAAATTCAGAAAAAGTTTGTACTATTTGCCTTAATAATTAGAGGTTGGCTTGGTTAGTTTTGATTTTACCCAAAATCGAATCAATAAAAAAATTCAATTTTTTTTTATTGAAATCGGATTGAACTGAATTGAAGTTGTGAATCGAATTGATTTTACTATGTTTAATTCGATTCAGTTCATTTTAATTTTGAGCTTATTGGGCTAAATGAGTTTTTTTTTTATTAATTGAGAAAATTTTGGGAATCGAACCTCTCATCACTAAGGTGGGAGGGAGGTGTACTAACCACTTTACTATAAGTGGATGTAATTTTTTTTTTTTAATTAATTGAGAAAATTTTGGGTGCACCTGGTATATTAATCAGCATATGAATCGGTCTTTTTAAATGTTAATATGTGACGAAATAAATATTATATAAAAAAAACAAAAATTGTGTGAGGAAAGATAAAAAATTATCAAATAAATATTTTTTTATATTTATTTCGCCGCCACACATAAATACTTAGTCACCAAACGAATAGATTGGAGCACAAGCTACGCCCAAGGTTTTCTTGCTTTTGTAAGATGTGGCCAAAGTGGTCACGAATATTGAGAAGCTTAGCGGCCAGCATCTATCATTAAGAGACATGTCGTTTTCGTTCCCTCCATTATCAACCAATCTATGTTCGTTTTTTTCTATATAAACTATATTTTATATTAAAAATATTTAACATACGCATTGCATGTATACATATTAAATCAAATATATATATATATAAGAATCAATACGATTAGGGTTAATTTAGTTAGTTAAATATTCACTAATACATTATTAAAAATTACGTTTTGAATTTCATCCACGGTTCGTTTTTAATGGATAATCTATAAGTATTACTATAAAAGTCACGACAAAAATCCTATTTGTTAAAAACACTTTTGCAAAAGAAGGACCCAATTATATTATACTCTGCTGCTGAGTTCTGATTACTACTGACCTGGGTCGTCGTTTTGAAGTGTCTAGAAGTTTGCCACGTCAGATCGAATAAATAAAGAAAAATAATAATAAATCAGAAACCAAAAACGAAACAAAAGCTACGACTATACAATTTCACTTCCACCCACATACAATTTCTCAATTTTTTTTTTGCTTGCTCTAAAAGCTCGACGTTTACAATTTCACTGTAATTTTAGGGTTTTTATTTTTTTTTTTGTTTCTTCGTCCATATGCAATGAGGAAAACTTACAATACAACTTACGCGCAAACGCCGTCGTGTTCGCCCAATCCGCCGCATCAACACCACCGGCGGAACTTTCCGGTGGTTCACCAGCGCCGGCACTGCTACCCTACTGTCGCCCGTCCCCGTCCCCGTCCCAACTTCATAATTCAACTCTGTTCCCGCACTGCTATCAAAGGACCGGACTTGAAAATTTTAGTCTTGAAACTCGGGATATGTCCGGAAGACGTCAGCGTTTCGTCGAAGGGACTGGGTTTTCTGTATTTCGGGCAGTGGGTGGACGCTCTGAAGGGGATGGTGAGTCTGTGGGAGTCTCGGCTGAATGGGGTCCACGAGCTGAGTGCGAAACTGGTGGCGAACGTGGTGGTACCTTCGGACTCGGACGAGCTCGAAGAGAGACTGAGGGTTTTGTTTAGTGAGCACGTGAAGGGTCTGATGGAAGGTGAGTTGGTGAACAAGTGGCAGAGGAGGAAAGACGAGAAGCTTGACGAAATCGCCACGGTCAATACCATGTTGAACAACAAGAATCGCTTGAACTTGTTTCATGAGCTGTCTGATAGGAAGAAAGTGTTGACACATGAGAGGGATTTGATTGTCAAGCGAGTGAGGGAATTCAAGAGTGCTTTGAGGTGTGTGTTGAGGTGTCTTGGAAGCGAAACTGAGGACTACCAGGACTACCAAGACTCTTCTGAGGTCGATATCAACCTCTATCCTTTCCAAGGCCACCGCCCTGATTGGGAAAGGATACAGGCCTTCATTTCCAGAGAATGTAATAGGCTTGAATCTGGCTTGCCAATTTACGTCTACCGCCATGATATTTTAAGGAAAATTCACGGAGAACAGGTATTTGTTCTGTTTTTTGTTCTGAGTATCGTGATTGTTGTTTTCCATAATTGGCTTTCTTTTTTATTCAAAGATGCATTTATTTGAACTGTTACGTTGTTGAGTGCTATATTACTTGATTTGGTTTTGTAAACGACGAGATAAATGTATGTGTTATGGGGAAAGTATCGGTGAAAATAAGAGTTATGTGAAGTTGGCTTACTTGAAGCTTCTAGCAAATTGTTATTTACTCAGGTGGGTTGCTGGTTTTTTGGGCTGAACTGTGATTCGATCATAACTTGATCTTGAATACAGCTTACGTGTTGTGAATTTGAAGGAATTGGTATGTTAATCTTTTGAATGATTGTTCAAAATGAGTATATATATCAGTATATTCTACGAAGAAAGGACTATAATAAAGAGAGTATAGTATGTATTTTAACTTGAAAATTAAACAAAATATAAGCTAATATGGAAATCCTCAAAACACTTATATAATTTAAGGGATGAAACTATATAAATAAATAAACTATTAGATTATTATTTATCTATATATTTTTAAGAATAAGACGTCAAAGATATCCAGATACATAAAACTGAACAGTGAATGCTAGCCTTTTGTGAAAAGAAAAAGATGTATAAACGCCAATAGCAATTTTGCATGTTCCAGAGGACTTCAAGAATTCAATTTTTATTGATGGTGGCACATTATATAGTCATTGGGCCTCACCATCTTTTAAGAAAACATTGTTTGGTCTAGCTTATATCTAATGTCTGGAAAATTCCGTCACCAATCTCAGAAATAAATCGATGTCTAGCTTTATAGTAGCGCTGATGCGTAATTGTCGAAGTACCGATTCTTTTAATGCTTGAAGTTACCTTTATATCTTTTCGTTTGGCTAATGGAATAGTTATATTCCACAAAGGAACTATTGATAGTGACTACACCATCTGCAACCATCCTAAAACTCTTCATAAACTCGTGTCTTTGTTACAATTATTAGACTTATATTATTACAATCAATCAACAATATTTATATGCCCTCTCAACACCTCAAAGACTTAACACAATTCTCACATACTTGTAATGCTCTTCGATGTTCCATTACTTTGCATGCATATCACGCCTTTTCCACTGAATCCTGACATCATTTTGTGAATCAATGCTAGCTATGATCTTTTTTAATCCACAGCTAAAACCAAACCAGGCACAATAGCTTCTATTTCATGATAGAGTACATCTTCTGGAGCTTTTGCAAGTGCATAACTTCACGACTTTAGAAAATGGATTAACCCTTGAGAGCTATGTCATCTATCGGCTATAAGTTCCAAAAAAAATAAAATAATAATAATAGCCATTAGGCGGAACCCTCCCATCTGCAAATTACAGCTGCTGAAAAACTCCTTTGCCTTATAGAGTCTTCAACCTTCAATTTTTTTGTAGTTCAGATTCTTAAAATATCTTCTGCAACTTGACTTAAGATTAGTTATTAACTTCCAAATGCTTTGTTGAACATATTTTCTTGGCAGATTCAAGTTTGTTTCTGCTACAGAAGCTCTTCAAATTCTTATAGTAGAACAATTTTCCTAGCAGTTAGTAATCATTAAGATCAACCACCTAGTCGATGTTCCTAATGTCAGAACTTTTCCATTCCATTGAGAAAAGGTGGACTTGAGAACAAGCACTTTAAACTTTCTTGTCATGATTATAGACCCTTATCTATAATCAACAATCACCCTTTGTCGACGAACTTGTTACACCTTTGCCAATGTAAATATTGTTCACTTTAGACACACAAACTTAAGGATTTTGTTTTCCGGCTTTGTAACCCAAATTGCATTTGCACTTTAAGGTACCTATAGGATATGTAAACTAGGTAGGATCCTTCTCGTTAGTGATGCAGATTTGGTGGCTCACTGGCTCATGCTTATTTGACAGGGTTCCTACAATCTTCCTCCTTTGGACCTAAATCCTTTTGAGGATCAGCCGATTGGGACTTGTGGATGGACCACTTGCCTAACACTGTATTGTGCATTGACTTTAATACAACAGCCCAATACAATATAGATATTGTCCCTTTTGCACACAGTCCTCATAGTTACGTTTTTGAGCTTTGCAACTCAAAATGTGTCTACACTTTAAGAAGCTCACAGGGTGTCTAAAACAGTTACATTTATGTTTGCTAGAGATGTGGATTTGGTTGTTCACGCTTATTCGTAAGGGTTCCCACAAAGTCTTGTTTACATTCCCTCCCTAATCGCCAAGCACAAGACAAAATCATGTGTGGGTATTATAACTAGGACCCATATTAGTATGAATCAAGGCACCTTCAAGCATCCTCTTTTAGCACCATCAAGCATCTTTTATTTATGTCACCCTCAACTGTCTATGTTTAACTTATTTTATTTGATTTTCTTAATTTATTTTTTCTCATTCTATAACCGTATATTTTGAAGTTCTCTTTTATGAGCTGCTGGTAGTCTCCATCAAACATTCCTGAAGATGTCCTTTTACAAATTTAGGAGCTCCTCTATATTGCCCCTTCTAATATTCATTTTTGTCATAGGATCTTTGAAAGCTCATTCCCCCTTTTGAGCTCCCTTTGATTGTAATAATTATTATTTCCTTTATATGTTCCTTTCTAATGATCGATTAACTAATTGTGATAGTTTCTTCTTTATCTGTTTAGTTGGTCATCCTTCTACAGTTGTATGTGGACTACCTTCTTGTTGACATTCTTCTGACTATTATTATATGTACAGATAATAGTATTGGTTGGAGAGACTGGTTCTGGAAAGAGTACACAGTTGGTACAGTTTCTTGCTGATTCAGGGGTAGCAGCTGAGCAGTCCATTGTATGCACTCAACCTCGGAAGATTGCTGCTATTTCGTTGGCACATAGGGTCAAAGAAGAAAGTAGTGGTTGTTATGAAGATAATTCAGTCATTTTTTGTCCAGCATATTCATCTGCTCAGCAATTTGATTCCAAGGTAATATATATGACAGACCACTGTTTACTGCAGCACTACATGAATGATAGGAATTTGTCTGGAATATCATGCATCATTGTTGATGAGGCTCATGAAAGAAGCTTAAACACTGATCTTCTATTGGCATTGGTCAAAGATTTACTCTGTCGTAGATTTGATTTAAGGCTTGTGATAATGTCGGCAACAGCAGATGCAAACCAGCTCTCCGACTACTTTTTTGGTTGTGACATCTTTAATGTGGAGGGGAGAAACTTTCCAGTGGAGGTCAGATATGTCCCTTGTGACACTGAAAAAGCTTCTGGTTCTGCTATTGTGGCTTCATATGTTTTTGATGTTGTGAGGATAGCAGCAGGGGTTCACAGAACAGAGAAAGAAGGAACAATTCTTGCCTTCTTAACTTCTAAGACTGAAGTAGAATGGGCTTGTGAGAAGTTTGAAGCTCCTTCTGCAGTTGCATTACCCTTGCATGGAAAGCTTTCGTTCGAAGAACAATTTCGTGTTTTCCAGAATTACCCCGGGAAAAGAAAAGTTATATTTGCCACAAATGTTGCAGAGACATCACTTACAATTCCTGGGGTCAAGTTTGTGATTGATTCTGGCATGGTCAAAGAGAGTCATTTTGAACCTGGCACTGGCATGAATGTTCTCAGAGTTTGCAGGGTCAGCCAAAGTTCTGCTACTCAAAGAGCTGGTCGTGCTGGGAGAACAGAACCTGGAAGATGTTATAGACTCTATAGCAAATGTGATTTTGAAATGATGCCTCCCAATCAGGAGCCTGAAATTCGTAGAGTTCATCTTGGCATTGCTGTTTTGAGGATACTTGCTCTGGGCATCAAGAATGTGCAGGATTTTGATTTTGTTGATGCACCTAGTTCCAAAGCCATTGACATGGCCATCGGGAATCTTGTTCAGTTAGGAGCCATTAAGCTGAACAATAGTCTTTTTGAATTGACTGATGAGGGTCAACGTTTGATTCAATTGGGTATTGAGCCTCGGCTCGGCAAGTTGATTTTCAGTTGCTTTGACCATCGCTTGGGCAGGGAGGGCCTTGTTCTCGCTGCTTTAATGGCAAATGCTAGTAGTGTTTTTTGCAGAGTTGGTAACGATGATGATAAACATAAAGCAGATTGCCTTAAGGTACGATTCTGTCATAGCAATGGTGACCTCTTTACCCTGCTTTCTGTGTATAAGGAATGGGAGTCACTCCCTCGAGATGAGAGAAATAAATGGTGTTGGGAAAACAGCATTAATGCCAAATCCATGCGGAGATGTCAAGACACAGTCAAGGAATTAGAAACTTGCCTCGAAAAGGAACTTACTGCCATTATTCCGAGTTACTGGCTTTGGAATCCTCATAAATATACCGAGCATGATAGAATTTTGAAGAAGGTTATACTCTCTGCCCTAGGAGAAAATGTAGCAATGTACTCTGGGTATGATAGACTTGGCTATGAAGTGTCATTGACTGGACAGCATGTTCAGCTACATCCTTCATGTTCATTGCTAATATTTGGACAGAAGCCAAGTTGGGTTGTTTTTGGTGAACTCCTATCATACACTAACCAATATTTGGTATGTGTAACTGCTTTTGACATTGAAAGTTTGTCTACTCTTGATCCTCCTCCCCTGTTTGATGTATCTAAGATGGAAGGGCGGAAATTACAAGTCAGGGTGATGACCGGTTTTGGCAGTATCCTCTTAAAAAGGTTTTGTGGGAAGTGTAACAATCGTGTTCTTTCTCTCGTATCACATATTCGGACGGCCTGTATGGATGAAAGGATTGGTGTTGAAGTAAATGTTGATCAGAATGAGATTAAGTTATTTGCTTCTTCAAAAGACATGGAAAAGGTTGTCGGCATTGTAAATGATGCACTGGAATATGAAAAAAAATGGTTGTATAATGAATGTGCAGAGAAATGCTTATATTATGGAGCTAGTGTCTCACCTTCTGTTGCACTGTTTGGGTCTGGTGCTGAGATCAAGCATTTGGAACTTGAAAAGAAATTTCTGACTGTGGATGTATTCCATTCAAATGCGAGTTTCATGGATGATAAGGAGCTTTTAATTTTTCTTGAGAGAAATGCTTCTGGTAGTATCTGTGCTGTCCACAAGTTTGCAGGCATTGGACAACAAAATGATGATAAGGAAAAGTGGGGTAGTGTAACATTTCTTACTCCTGATGCTGCTGAAAAAGCCTTAAAGCTGAATGAAGTTGAATTCAGAGGTTCTCTGTTGAAGGTTCTTCCCTCGCGGACAACTTTTAGCGGTGATCATAAAATGTATTCATTCCCTGCGGTCAAAGCAAAAATTTATTGGCCTCGCAGGTACAGTAAGGGATTTGCATTTGTTAAATGTGATATTGATGATGTTGAGTTCATGGTTAAAGATTTTGTTAACCTGGAAATTGGAGGAAAGTATGTTCGGTGTGCAATTAGCAGAAAGTGTGAGGATTCTATTGTGATAAATGGACTTGATAAACAGGTTTCTGAGGATGAGATTTTAGATGTATTGAGGAAAGCTACTAGGAGGAGAATTCTTGATTTTTTTTGGTCAGAGGAGATGCTGTAGAAAATCCACCATGTGATACATGTGAAGAAGCACTACTGAGAGAAATATCTCGCTTTATGCCCAAAAGAAATTGCCACACTAATTATTGCCGAGTCCAGGTTTTCCCTCCTGAGTCGAAGGATGCCTTCACAAGAGCTTTTATTACTTTTGATGGAAGACTACATTTGGAGGCAGCAAATGCTTTGGAGCAATTGGAAGGGAAAGTATTGCCTGGATGTTTGCCGTGGCAGAAAATAAAGTGCCAGCAATTGTTTCATACATCTATATCCTGTCCTGCACCTGTCTATTCTGTAATCAAGGAGCAACTGGATTCTTTGCTTGAAAGATTCAACCGTCTAAAGGGTACTTATATATTTATATACATTTCTTTTCCTATATTTTACATTTTTTTGCTATTTGCCTCTCCAGGATGTTTTCTGTTCGATTAAAATGGGGGTGGAGGGAGAGGATTGTATGTGCGGGTAATATGACATCCAAACTTCTCAACCATCCATATATACACAAAAACTAAATTAACAATTAACAAATAAAATTGAATTAATATTTACATAATCGAGAATAAAAATTTATTGTCATGGGTTTCAATTAGTCTCAATTTACCTAGTATAGTTATGAGAGGATTAGAAAATGATAATGAGGACAACAAAATAATAAAATTAGCAGTCAAGCTACGTGAAAGATTCTTAGTAAGAAATCTTATTCCAAGAATTCTTTTATTTTTTTGTTTCATTGGAATCCCAGGAATTCTTACAAAGTGCAATCATCAATTATTGCATGACTTACAACTCGAGTAATTTAAAAAAATTACTTTTCATTGAAATTTTAGTGTATACACAGACAAACTCACATAGACATACCAAAAAAAGTGATTGCATTAAGTTGATTTCCACTCTGATTTCATAAATATGATTTGTGATTGTAGTGCTCTTCTACAGACACTTTCTTCTCTTCTGAATCAGTTATTTAAATTCTTTTATATGTGTGAAACCCTATAGGTCATATATTCTTTTAATAAATTAGATTTGATACAAATATACAATCGGTAATAGTAAAATTTTAATTCAAATGTAAAAAGTAGAGAGGCTGTGTATTAAAAGAAATATAAGAATAATAGACCAAATAGAGTTCTTTTTAGCTTGCTAGAGAAAAGTACAGCTAACATTTTTTAATTGTGGAACATATTGGTGCTGGGGGTTGAAAGTTATTAGTTTAAATAACTATGGGAGATTCTTAATCTTTTGATGGGTGCAGGATGGGCATGTGGCTCCTCTCCCTTCCTCTGCCAGTGAAGTGGATAGTAAAATTGCCAACTGCTTTTTTAAATGGCCACTGTTCTTAGCTTTATAATGAATGCTAAAATTCAAAATAAAGTTTCTTGTTATTGTAGCTGTCACTGAAGTGTGTGTCAATATGCACTTCCCTTTTGTAGTTCATTAACAAGTGGATGAATCTACCACTTCATATCATGCCATGCTTATTTACGTTGGTCAAAGTTGCAAAGATTTTAATCATGGTTTCAGTCTGATGCTGATTGACAATTTTTTCAAGTTATTTTTGGATGTCTAGGTTTGATATTGAGGGCCTCTGTAAATTATTAGGGCTTTGGAAAAGAATGTCGGAGAATGAAATATTCTGAGTCAGAAATTACCAATAGTAATTTATCCAGACAATGTATATGAAGATTGTTATGTTTGAAAAGTCTCGTAGTTTATTAATATTCAAGCACTCAATGTTAATAAATGTGTGTAATTTTCATATGCTAAATACTGAATAGATTCCTAGGTTATTTATGAACCTTATTGGGGTTTATTTCAAAATTGAGGGGAAAATTTTACTTACTACATGGATTTACAGCAATGTGTTTGTCTGGATTGATTCCTGTATCTAATCAAGGTGCTGTAGTAACTCCAGCATGACACTATCATTGTTTGTCCTCTATAGGTGCAGGGTGTTATATACATACATGCTGCACATGCCATCCAGATCTGATGAAAAAATTCAATGAATTTGATGGAATTTTTAGTATGGATGATGCGAAAAAATGAGATATACATGCAGAAAGAATTTGAAAAAATTTCAGGCAAGGGAAATGTATATTTTTTTTCCTGATTTTTTGAAGGTAAAAAACATTAAAGAAATAAGGAACCATAGGAAAAATAGGAAAAAATAGTTGTAAAATTTTTTCAAGTTTTTTCCCCAAACAATTCTTTTAGCATCCATACAAAAAATCTTATTAAAGTTCATTAAATTTCATCCTGGTGTGGATGGGTGTAGACTTTTGAGGGTTTGTACTTGAGAACTATCCTTATACATACTGATTTCTGTCTGACAGTAATATTTTGCATGCTTGTTTGATTATAACTTGGTTGTAAATCCCATCAATTTGAATTTGCTAGTATTGAGCAGTAGCATGACTTTATGGCATTAATGTATTTTCCAGAATTATCTTTGATAACATGAAAATTTACGTTTACAGGTGCAGAGTGCAAGTTAGAGAGGAATGATAATGGTTCCCATCGAGTGAGAATATCTGCCAATGCTACAAAAACTGTGGCAGATCTTAGAAGACATGTAGAAGAGCTTACAAGAGGGAGGACCATAGTTGATGCCGGCCTCACTCCAACCATTTTACAGCATCTGTTCTCAAGAGATGGCGTAAATCTAAAGAAGTCACTGCAGAGAGAAACTGGAACTTATATTCTTTTCGACAGGCAGACTCTTAATGTAAGGATCTTTGGTTCTCCAGACAATATTGCTGTGGCCCAGCAGAAATTGATCAGATGCCTTCTTACCTACCATGAGAGCAAACAACTTGAAATCCATCTCCGGGGTGAAAATCTGCCTCCTGACTTAATGAAAGAAGTTGTTAAGAAGTTCGGATCAGACCTTCACGGGCTCAAAGAGAAGGTACCTGGGGCTGAGTTTACTCTTAACACCCGTCGCCATGTTATCTCCGTTCAAGGTGACAAAGAGTTGAAGCAGCAAGTGGAAGAAAGAGTTTATGAGGTTGTGCAGATGAGCGACGGCTTGGTTGAGAGAAGTGATGGCTTGGCTGAGAGACCCGATGGTGAAGCTGTCTGCCCCATTTGCTTGTGCGAAATTGAGGAAGGTTATCAGCTTGAAGGCTGTGCACATTCATTTTGTCGGTCATGCCTGGTGGAGCAGTGTGAGTGTGCAATAAAAAACTTAGATAGCTTTCCACTATGCTGTGCTTGGGAAGGCTGTAGAGCTCCTATTTTGCTTACAGATTTGAAGTCTCTTTTGTCTAGTGAGAAGTTAGAGGAACTTTTTAGGGCTTCTTTGGGGGCATTTGTGGCATCCAGTGGGGGCACCTACAGGTTTTGCCCATCTCCTGATTGCCCTTCAATTTATCGAGTGGCAGATCCTGGGACAATTGGCGAGCCGTTTTTCTGTGGAGCATGTTATGCTGAGACTTGTACAAGTTGCCACTTGGAGCACCATCCGTACCTATCGTGTGAAAAATACCAAGAGTATAAGGAAGATCCAGATGCATCACTGAAAGAGTGGCGCAAAGGAAAAGAGAACGTGAAGACTTGCCCAGTCTGTGGATTTACAATCGAGAAGACGGAAGGCTGCAACCACATTGAGTGTAGGTGTGGGAGACACATTTGCTGGGTATGTTTATATTTCTTTGGCAGCAGTGAGGACTGCTATAGCCATTTGCAGTCTGTGCACGATTCCTTTGTATGAACTGATCTAGCTCTTGTCTAATTTACTTACATTTTAGATCAATCCATGTATATATAGCCAGATTTATATATACGCCCGTGTAAAATAATTCTACTTGCTTCTATACAGAGTTTCATGTGTACTCTTTCAAGTTCTATTTAACATCGTCCAGGTTCCTTTTACTTTAACCCTCCTCCTCCTCTCCCAGCATCCCCGCGAGTGAAACAGAGGTGGCATGTTTTGAGCATATGAAAAATAAAGAGAGATTTTGGTCAAATATTCATGAATGTTCCCTCTACATAACAAATACAATCACATATATAGCAATGAGGTCTTTCTCCTTTAATCTATTTTTTGTCTTTACAAAATGTTGTTGCTAGAAATATTATAACAAATAAGTTGGTAAGTAAATTCAGAACAAATATCTGCAAC
This sequence comes from Xanthoceras sorbifolium, assembly GCA_003430845.1. Lineage (NCBI taxonomy): Eukaryota > Viridiplantae > Streptophyta > Magnoliopsida > Sapindales > Sapindaceae > Xanthoceras > Xanthoceras sorbifolium. The sequence continues at coordinate 1,397 of QUWJ01001169.1, read as the reverse complement.
CAAAGGCAAACCCGACACCAGCAATGCCCAAACAAAGAGCCAAAGTCACAAACCATGAGAACCCAACTTCAGTATCATCATCACAATCACTACACAAGTGCTCCTCCAACTCTTGCTGCCTCTGCGATCGCCATTGTGACTGCAACACTGAAACTTGAAGTTCAAGCAACTTCACACATTGACGATAAGCCAACAATTGCAATGAATCATCGAAGAAAGCTTTGGACAAACAATCCTTCTGATTGGCCAAAGTGGCAGCTCTCTTCTCTGCCTCTCTCGCCCGCGTTTGTGACAATCTCAAAGCCTTCAAAAGCTCCAACTTGTCGTCTTTTGCACCATCAAATCCCCAGCTATCGTCCTCTTCTGCTATCACCAGCCCGCAAACCTTATTCATTGAAGATATCACCCTCTTGTCCGACCCAGTGAAAACCTTCAGAGGTGGAGGCAAGTCACAATTTTGCATGAGCTCCATCCCCGATTTCTGAGAAACCAATTGACCCATCACAATATCATTCTCGTTAAAACCTCTACAATTCAATTTATGATTGTTCGATGCCCACTTCGCCATCATCGATGCCTTCAGGCATGCAATCTTTACCTGCTTCTAATCGATTTCCTTTGAAGGTTTTTGATCAAAACCGTTGAAATACTAAAAACTATAGAATCTTTTAATATTAGTTTGAAGCGTAGAAGATACAAGGGGTTGGTGAGTTGGGTTTGAGTCTAGGCTTGAGATAACAGAGATATAGTACCGCAAGAAATGGAGCGTATATATATATGATATTTGATAAAATGGTGATGGTGATTGGTGGGGCCGGGAGATTACTTGTTTATGCGGAGGAAATTCGTTTCTTGACAAACACTTGCGCTTATAGCTACATGTTGTTTCAAGATTCCTCTGTAAGCCTATGTAAGCTAACTGATTGAATAATCACCTTACCTTTTTCTTGAGTAGATCAAAAGCATGTTGGAAAATTTGGACAAAAAGAATAGGATTTGATACAGAGAAAATTTTATCTTATTGTCGTCGGCAGGGACAATACCGCAGACCGCTACTGCCTTATTTATTTATTTCTTTTTATGGTATAATTATAAAATTAATTACAAATTTTCAATTACTATATATATAGTCTGAATATTTATTTTCGAAAAAAAACTCCCTATATATACGGATAAATGTGCACGTTGCAACTTAAACCCCATCACTAAGGTGGATGAAGATGTACAATAATCACTTGAACTATAAGATGATACATGCTATTTTTTTGGAGTAAAATTTTATTTCAACAAAAAAAAAAAAATTAGACAAACTTAAAAATGACAACCCTTTTAGAAAAAGTGGAACTTCAATCTAGTCCTTACTTTTTAATGAAACGTCATTTTTTTACTTACGTTTT
>QUWJ01001840.1:0-15973 GCA_003430845.1 Xanthoceras sorbifolium | reverse complement strand
CAAGTATGGTAGTTCACACAATCTGACCCTAGAAAGATTAGAGAATAATCTTGAAAAACTAATACAAAATTAAAAATCAACCCTAGTGGCAGAAAAATAAGAGATAATGCACATGGATAGACTCATGATCTACATACAGCTAAGAAGTCAACCATGATAAAACGTGTAAACATAATGGAGGACAAATTCAGAGTACTGCGACAAACATTTTCTCTATGCTTTCTACTTTTTTTTTTTTCTATTATTGTTACTAAAATAATAATTAGCTGATTGGAAAAAGTGTGAATAATTAGTTTTACACGATGAAATCGGATACTTGTTACTAGAATCATCTTTATTGGGTTGGTAAGAAATTAATGTTTTTTCTTTTTTTAATATATATGTGTATAGTATAATATGTTAAAATTAATCACTATATATATAATTTAAATATTCACTCATATAATTAAAAGAAAATGTATATTACTAATAGATACACATAGTAATATTAACCCCATTAGAGGTTCACGTTATTGAAATTATAAGAAAATGTGTAAAATTAACTTTAACAGTCAATTTTATTCGATTAGAAAATTCAAAGAATAATAATACATTATGGTCGACCACGGCAAAGGGGCGGCTAATATTGCCCCGTGATGTGATCGTAATTAGGTATGTTTATTTTTTCCTACCAAATGGAGTAATTCAAATAAAGTTCAAATTTAATTATAGTTATTAAGAACTCATGGAATATAAAGCAACCAACTAACCAAAGAAGAAAATCCATGTCCATTTCATCAATTATGCTTTTACCTTTAATTTAAGAAAATCTTGAGATTTATTATTATTATTATTATTATTTCTGAAACAGAGATGCATTAATTCATAATCCAAAAATAATTAAATTAATTTTATTTGTAAAATGTTATCAAAAGGATATAAAATTGTACTTCAATAATAACTTATACTTCAATCCAATCAAATAAAATCTCTATATTTTTTAAATTAAAAACTTTTTGCAAGAGACTTTTGGGTTGTTTCCAACTCATAAATATTTGAAAATAATACCCAATAATTTTAAATTATTTATTCAAAATTATATTTAAATAATATGATGTGAATTTATAACCATTATATAAGGTAAGATTTCTCATAATTTAATGAGTTTGATATTCATTTAAATTATATTTTTCTTATTTAAAAAATAAAAAAGAAAAATAGCGAAGAAACAATCAACGATAGAAACTAAAAAGCGGATCCAAAGAACGTAAAAGAATAACAAACTGTTTTATTCAACTATTATTAGATATACACCATCTCCATCTCTACAATCTTCCCGGTCTCATCAAATAGATACACGTGTAACCCGACCCCACACAAAAATAATCAACCGCCGTCAACTCAATATAGAGTAGGAATCATCAAGATCATCATCGTCGTCGGCGTCAATCAATCAATCATAACAATGAATCAACAAAAATACAAAAAGAACCAAGTAAATGAAACACTACTCAACAAACAAAGAAGAAGAATCGATAACAAATGACAGATCTAGAGAATTCGAGGGCGACCCAGTTGGAAAACGCGACCTGGAAATCCTTCTAAGCCAAGACAACAGCGAAGAAAGTTCCGGCGGCAGCAGTGCCGAAGATAACGGCTCTGTTGACCAAACCACTAAAGGCACTGTTATCTGCTGGGGTTGGCTCGGAAGCTGGGACTCCTTCTGCGCCGGGTGGTGGAGCCGGAGGAGAAGAGATGCCGGGGCCAGGAGCGGGTGAGACAGAGTTTGGTGATGGGGTGGGAACAGTGGATGGAGCTGGGGTTGGTGTTGGAGTTGGAGTTGGAGATGGAGTTGGTGATGGAGTTGGAGTTGGTGATGGGGTTGGTGAGGGTGTTGGTGTGGCCGTAGGCGACGGTGTTGGTGCGGCGGGTGTTGGTGTTGGTGGTGTGGGTGTGGGTGTGGGTGCAGCCCCTGGTGCCTGAGCAAAGCTAGAAGTGGCCAAGAGACCCAGGATCAAAAATACCTGAAAAAGAGAAGAACCCATCCTCATCTTCTCTGAAAAAGATTGAAACTTTGTGTGTCTAGAGAGAGAGAGAGAGAGAGAGAGGCTGTGAGTTGTAGAGAGAAAAGTTTGCGAGTGATGGAGTTGAAAAAAGGATGATGGGGATTTTAAAGTAAGGGAACCCAATAGAGAGAAAATATTTAATCAATAATGTGAGAGATTCCTCGAATAGTTTTAAATTATTTGTATGCACCATTAATTATGTTGCTTCGTATATGTGTGTGTATATATATGTACACATGCAAAGCAACGCAAGCACACTAGCTAATGGCGGTAGTATGAATAATGGGTTGGGTTGCGTTGTGTACTACCTTTCTTTGAAGTTGCTTTAAGAATCGGATACAGTAGGAGCTCCTAAGCAAACTATGCAAAACACGACACGTATTCAGAATAAGGACATTTAGTAAGTCGGTTATGTTTAAAATTCAGATTACGTATGGTTTTGGCTTTTTTTGCCATGGTTAGTTTCCAAAATTAACGAGAAATGCCATTGGAAGTGGACAGGTGTCGGTAGCTGAGGGTTAGTGAGATGTCACTTTCCATTATTAGCAGTTTAACAAATATAAAATTTGGGTCACAGTCTGTCTCCGCGTTAACCTTTTCAACTACTTTGTGCGTGGTCGGTTGAGTTTACTAGAATGCCCTTTTAAACATTCATATGATAAAACACTTGTCTTCTTGTCTTGAGTGTAAGCAGTCAGACCATAAGTTACCCTGATTCGTGGAATGTACCTTTGGATCACACTTCATGATGATCGGGGACCCAGTCAAACATAGGTTCCTAAACACGTGTCGAATATTTGTGGTTTTTGATGGTGATCCTTTGTTGTAGGCTAGAAGCTTTCTTATTTTAGTGGCGGAGATTTAGATATTATTTTTAAGATTAGATTAGCTGTGTTTTATAGCCGTTTTCGATTAAGATAATTGGGGAGAGAGAAATTGAAATAATTATAATATAATATATAATATAATAATATAAAATAAAGTAACCGTTGCAAAATGGAGAACAACTAACATGTACAATTTTCTGTGCCCGAAATGTGCATGTCTTGTTGTGGAGGTGAAAAATGTGAAGCTCTGGTGCATGTAGAAATTGTGCACTTTGTTTGTTCAATTGACACGTGTCCTGTAGGCTGGTGATGAACACGTGTCGATCTGTGTGTGACCCTCGAATATAATAAACGTGAAGAGTGTAAGAAAGAGGGGGTTGTCAACTTTGAATAAATGGAAGTTAGACAATCAAATTATGAACAGAAGCTGGCAAGAAGCTGGCAAGTAGTAGTTTATGGCCAGAAGATATGAGAAGAAGATTTTATCATTTCTAAATTGTATGTATTATTGACTTAATCATAGCTCATTGCTATAGAAATGGTGTTATTGGTTGTCACAGAATTCTTGATCAATACCCATTTGAGTTAATAATATCATACCAACAACAAGACATATATATATATATACATACATACATATAGAAAGAGAAATCTCATCTTATTAGTATTTTTTTTTAAATATAATACCTTACGGGTTATAGTACTATTGAGATTTATTAAAATTAAACTATACTAGTACGGTCCGGAGATCTACTTTAATTTCAGAAGCCGTCTAATCCCAACAACATAAGAGATCTGTATACATAATTATCTTTTTTATGGACAATAGTAAGAATAATATATATATATATATATATATATATACTATTTAGTTATTGAACCTTGGTGGCTTAAAGAAGTCTGAGCATACTTTTAACTCTAATACATAATCAACATTATAAAAAGCTTCATTGGAAAATAATGTGTTTAATTTTTGAAAGATTTTGTTTTAAAATTCGTGTATTCAGTATCAAATTAATGAACAAAACTATAATGATAATATTTGTAAGTGATGCTAATTAATAAATCCACCAAATATTTATTTAGACATTTTTTAATATTTTTTTTTGTGTTAATAACAATGCTATCATTTGATTAAGTTATTAAATAACACCAAAACATTGTAAAGAAATTTACTCACAAATTTTTAGAATACATAACGTCTTACATTCTACATGAAACTTTAGTTGTCAATTAGTTTTAAACATGAAACTTTACATATTTTAATATTTTGATAGGAAGAAGATTTCTCAAAACGAGTTTAATTTTTTTAAAATAAAATGTCGGTAGAAAAAAAGTATGAAAATAATAATTAAAAAAAAATAAATTGTAATAAGATACCTGACATTTGGTCATATTATAATGAGATTGCACTTTTACTTAAACTACCATAAAGTACCTTGAATACATTCTCAATTAGTTCCTAATATAATATAAAAATATCACTTTTTAAACTAATTTTATTTTTTAACTCATATAGTCCCTAACTTTTTTAAAATACATTAATTTAATATTTATGACCAAAATTTAACAGTTAAAACCTAATATAAAATATAAATAATCATTTTATATTTTTATTAAATTATTAAATTAGAATGATACTTTACCCTTTAATTTTTTAATAACTTTATTTATTTCGATAGTCCAATAAAATGTTAATATGCGTTATAAAAGTTTAATTTTTTTAAAAATATTTATAATAATTAAATAATAAAATAAACATAATAAAATTTATTAAAAATAAAAAATAAAAAATTTAAAATTTCAAAAATCTTAAAAGTAATATAATTTCTTAAAATAAAATAAAATTTAAGATTGAATAATTATAAAACTCAAAATTTAGTAATCTAATACCCTCACACACACACATACATATATATATATATATATGTATAATAAATATTTATATATAACAGTTTTATTATTATTTTGATTTTATAATATATATATATGTAATTCTATTATAATATATCTATATATATAATGTATATATACTATATAATACTCTAAAACATGTATATATAATATTTTCAACATTTTAATTTTTTTTTATTAAACTTGGAGTGTTATAAGTATTTAATCTTGAATTTTATTTTTATTTTAATAAATGACGTTATTTTAAATATTTTTAATTTTTAATAATTTTATTATATTTATTTTTTATTACTCATTTTAAGTACTTTAAAATAATAAATTTTATAATAATAATAATTTCTTATTAAGTTATCTAAAAGATTTAAATTATTCAAATATAAAATAAGTTTAAATTTGTATAGTATTTTTATTTTTATTTTTATTTTTAATAAATTTAATTATTTTATTTAGTATTTTTTAAGTGTTTTTTTAAAAAAATAAATTTTATAACGTATATCAATTTTTATCAGACTGAAATATAAAAATTGTTAAAACGTTAAAGGGTGTAATAAAAGCATCATTTTAATTTAATAATTTAATAAAAAAATATAAACTTATCAATTTATACTTTATATTATATTTGATCGTTAAAAGTTTTTAATCATAAACATTAAATTAATGTATTTTAAACAATTAGAAACTGAAATAAATTAAAAAGATAATAATAAATTAAAAAGTAATATTTAAAATATACCAGTTTAGATACTTTCTTATTAAATTCAATAATTGTTATAACTACAACTATAATATTAGTTAATCCTAATATTATATGACTATAGAAAATTTTAACGTATATTGCGTAAAACAAACCCGATTGCTAGACGGTGAGACAATTCTTTTTCTAGGATTAATTAAGCACGAGTGGTTGTTGTTGATGGCTGGGCATCGCCTAACGAGAAGAATATAAACGAAACAACTGGTAGCTTTTATAGCACTAATGTCCAAAGTCGAAGACTCATTCCAAGTTCCACAAAGGGTCAGATAAAATAATGTTAAAAAGTTCGTCCAATCGTGTGTGTGTGTGAATAGAGAGTAGGTAGGCACATGTCTAAAATATATTTTAGTGGACCAAAGTAACCTTTCCCATCAACTTTACTCATCTCAAACTCCTAGTAATCCGTGAATTGTGTGACTTATTTTTAACTTTCTAAACTACCCCTTGAGTTTAGAGTTGACACATCCTACCGCAAATTGTGGGACCCACTCTTTTTCTACCACGGACCCTTCCCATTTTACATTACGGCTAATTGTAATTATGGTTCTGGTTCGATTCAGTGGTTCGAACCGAATCGGTAATTTTTAATTAAAATTAAAAGTTTCAATTAAAATTGTTTTGGAATCGATTACAGGAACCAAAATATTTGGTTTCGGTTTTGATATTTTATTTTTTTGAAATCGGAATCCGTCGATTTCAAGAACCTGTTGAACAACTGAACCGGTGGAGAACCGCCAGGTGCACAATCTGAACTGGGGGACCCAGGACCCCTACAGTCCCGGTTCCAGTTAGGTCAAAAATGGAATTGGAACCGCAATTCCAAATCGGAACTGCCGATTCTGAAACCTTGGCCATCACTATTGCAATGAAACATTATCTTAATTAAATATTAATATTCTAATTAACTGGTTAACCATAAAATTGACGGTCACCTAATAAATAAGAATAATATAATTATTTTGAACCTTATATTTTTTTTAAAAAACAACTATTAAAATTGTAAAAAAAATTAAATAAATCTCCACCGTCCATTTGATGGATATGGAAATCCATTTTAATTAAATTAAATTTTTTAATTAGGGGTAGTTATATTATTTCACACCTAAGTATGGTCAAACAGTTATATACGCGTGCATCAACTGACAATAGGGTACTAATATATAATTAAGACTAAATTCACAATTTTAATATAGTATGGCCAAACATTTTACATCTAGCAAACACGCGGTTCGCAGGCCTAATCAGGATTGCCGATCAAGCTTTTCAAAGATTTTATTTTATTTTAAATACAATCGTGTAGTGTTCGTAGATCCAAATCCAAAATAGGCTTGTCCTGCATGGGCTTGTGCAACCCATCAGTTTTTTAATTTGTTTTATGTGTTTTTTAATTTATTTTGATTTCTCTTTAATGTTTAAGCCCAGCTTAGCTATCTGGACATGGGGGTGTAAATAATCAGGCTCAGCTTATCCAACGGTAGGGTTTGGATGCGGCCCAGGCCGTATGGTGCGGGCTAGGCTTGGGCAGTCTAGCTGATAACCTCTAATGGAGACCACCTATCTAGTGGTGGTGGCATTGAATTCGGATTATCCGATCCGATATGATCGGAATTGGATCTAAAATATTGGTCAAAAGATAGGATCGAATCCAATTTTCGGATATGGGAGAGTACATACTATGTGCGGATAGTGCGGATCGGATAAATCCAAATCAGAATCCGGTACAAAAAATTCAAACCTTATTCAGAGAAATCCAAAACACATGAAAAAAAATCCAAAAATTCGAAATCGGACCAAAATCCCCAAAATTTCATAAATTAAAATTTTTATGAAAAAACCTTTTATGTGATTGAATATCACATAATTTTTCTAATTAAATAAAAACTTACATTACTATATGTATATTCATATATCAAATTATTAGAAAATTTTTAAAATAACTACTTTTTCTAACAATATAAAAATAGTATAAATTACAGCCCCCCTACGTGAGGGATTAATAATTACAGACGGAATCAATTTTTTAAGAAAATTAACCGCACACCCCTTTATCGTTAGCGTTTACCGTCAGAAAAGACAGTTGACAGTAAAAACATATAAATTTTATGACAAATTACAACTCACTACCTGAAGTATACATAATTAAGCGGAATCAACTTTATGGAATATTGAATGCAAACCCCACTACTGTTAGCGTTGATCATTTAAAAAAAGACAAGTGACTGTTAAATATAAAAAGACAAATTTGCCCATATTTAAAAAAAAATCTAAAATAAAATAAAAATAAATATATTATAATCCATCATGAAACAATTATTATTTTTAAATAAAATTAAATCTAAGATCTCCACCGTCCATCTAGAGATTATTTTTTTTTTAAAAAATAATAATTAAGAATCTGGTGGCTATGGAGGGAGCATTCCTCCTTTCCACGAATAGGAGAGGTAAACCTCCTTTGCACAAACTAGGAGAGGTAAACCTCCCCAGCTTGTTCATGAACATGGTTCACGCATTTGGCTCGCGAACGAGGTGCGCGAACCTGGTTCGTGAACCTTTGTGAACCATGATGAATCTGGGTTCGCGATCAAGTCTCCCCTAGTTCGTAATTCATTGGTAGACCCACCATGGATCTACCCCTTCTCTCTTCTCTGATCTTATTTTTTTTTTATTTTTTTTTAATCTCCACCGTCCATTTAGAGATAGATGGTTGGAGATATTAAGTTTTCTTATTTTAAATTTTTTAAGAAATAAATATTAATTTTTTCTAGAAAAATCTCTACCGTCTATCTTAGATCTTAATTGTTTTTTTTTTTTAAAAAAAGATTTTAAAATAAGACGAAATAACTAAAATACCCTTAAACATTGTTGTTTGACTAACGGCATAGGGGTTCTGCAGTCAATTTTTCCTAAAAGTTGATTTGCCTGTAATTAGTGATATTTCAGGTATGTGGACATAGTTTGTCCTAAATTTTATATGTTTCTGAGGGTCAACGGTTTTTTTTTACGGTCAATACTAACAGCAGGAGATCTGCAGTTAATTTCCTTAAAAGTTGATTCCACCTGTAATTAGGGATACCTAAAAATAGGTAGACTGTAATTTATCCTTAAAATAAATATAAGCACCTTTTTTGCATACTTATTACAAAAACATACTTATTACATATATCATTCCCTAATTTTATCTCAAATCTTGATTCTTTTCGAGAATTTAGTATATTGGAATTAAATTATTTTTGGATAACATTAGTCTAGTTGGGATGTACTCTAGCAACAATGATACAACCAAATCCTATTCAATTTATTATTATTATGATCAAATTTATATTAAAAATATTTTATGTTTCAAATATACTTTCTTCTTTATTTGATTAATTATGTATAGTGTAGTGGATAAAGTTGATCAAATTTATTGGTAAATTCATAAAATATTTCTTAATAAAGTAATAAAATTGTAAATTCAATAAAAAATCATAAATTATATCATATAGGCGGAATCCCATTGGAATAGTTGTTTTAGCAATACATCTCAATATTATTGAAGAGAATTCAAAAAATTGTAGAATTTAAAAAAAAATTGATTTCGATATGAGAAATATCCAATTCTGAACTGAAAAATATATGAATCTGATGTGAATCCATTATCTGAAATCACAATCCGATTAGGAAGCAATTTTTTTGGAAAAATCCAGTGCAAATTTTTTAGACAAAATTCGATTTGGATCCAAAAATTCAAAAATTTTGAAAAATTATGTATCTGATAATCCAAATCCACTTCGATTTACACCACCATAGCTACATTTCCCTAAAGAGGATTTGTGATATTTCCATTTATTTTAAGAAACTATATTTGACAAATTTTTATTAGATGATATTTTTCTTAAGTGGAAAATTTGCAAATATCCCTCAAATTATGGATAAATTGAAAAATAATTACTTTGGATTTTTTTAGCCAAAATAAACATTTTGGACCAAAAAACTCTTTAGTAACTCCCATCTCCTCCAAGGCAGTTAAACAATGAAAAATAGGGAGAGAGGGAAATTATTTTAAAGATAAAAAAAGAAAATCACGGTTAATTAAAAAGAGAAATGACCGGTCAAATCTGAAGAGAGAAAAATATTCAAATTAGCGAGAGAAGCCCAATAAAACCCTAGAGAGAGAGAAATCAATTGAGAAAAAGAACTTGTGTAGAGAGAGAATACAGTATCAACGAATTTTCATGAGTGAGAAGATAAAGAATCATTATTTTGAACTTGAGCAAGCGTTGTTGTCAAGCAGTTAATAGGAAATGCCTGTGAGTAGATTTAAATAGAATATTTCTAGAGTTGTGTAGAGATGTATCTATTTAATTCACTAATGAATTTTCTATGACTTGTCGACCTAAGAGATGACCCGTGATTTTTATCCATGCATGTGGGGTTTACTACATCAAATTTATGTGTTAGATTTTCTTATCCCTTCTCTTATTGTTTGCATCTATAATAATTGATTGTGATTATGAGAATTTAATTTTAATATTGCTAAAGTATATTCAAACCTATCTAATCCCTCAATGTTTGGTTGCATATTTTATTGACACTTTCATTGACAATTATTTTCTCACTGTTTCTTGTCAAGAAAGTGATTGGGACTAGTTTTAATGTCACCTAAACAAGTTAGACAAACAAATTCAATCGAAACCAAATTATATGGACCAAATAATTTCTCCCAATAAACATGCACCACACGACAGACAATTGCACGTTGATAAATTCATAATCCTACTACCTCGAGACCAAATCAAAATTTTTCTAACTTATTCTTGCTTTTTTTAGTTGTTACGTTCACGCTTTTATTTTACTTTAAAAAATAAAATTATTTTCAATTTTAAATTTGAATTAAGTTGATAGGATTTAATTTAAAATAAGATTAGGTAGAATTTGATTGTTATCTAACCTCTAATTTGAATTATTTATTAGCTTTTTATCGTTGAAATTTTTGTATAAATAATGGCTTGCTATTAATAAAATATAGAGTTTAATTTTCCAAATGTTATGTGTTAGTCTATGCTAACATTTTGAAAGTTCTGGTTTCCCTTAAAGTAAACCAAATTATATTTCTATCATATCGTATCAATCTTATCTATTTAATGGAAGAAAATCTATATTACATGTGATCCATCGTATATCTTCCATTTAATTTATTCAATGTTGCACGGCTTATCACTTACATCTATTCAAATATTACGTGATATAAATTGAATTAAGATCCGCATACATCATCATGCACTCTATGAGTTCTACCTTTGCAAATTTGAAATATTTTATTTCAAAATTTAATGAGACTTTTAAGGTTGAAGGTGCTCCCGTAAATAGATACAATGCCTGAAAATCTTATAAAACTCTATGCATATTATTTTGATTCAACAAATGTATGTAGCACTTGCATAATGAATTGAAGCATACAAGAAACAAACTATAATTGCAATACTCTCAGATGTGATCTGTTTACTTGAAATAATTACAATGATTTTTAATTAGTGGGCTCTTATCTTCTAAATAGCTCGGATCATATCTAATCTGAGCCTGATCCGGTGACGACCCGTAATTAAAATTTTCATGTTTGTTGCTTTATTTGGACTCGCCCAAATAGTGATTAGTATATAATCTTTTTAGTTCTTAAAAAGAAACAGTAGTTTGAGAAGGTTCAATTGTCCGAAATAAATTTTTAGATTTGTGAATTTATTAACATTAAGTTCGTCCGATCTAATCTGAATAGTAAAATAAGTAAAAAAAATTTTAAGTCGGACTAGATTGGTCGGGCCTAATTGACACACCCCGAATTAGAAGTGTCAAAATGAGGTTGATGATGTATGGGAAAAAATCTGAACTAGCAATTTTTGACAAATTACGGTTTGAGACCTATAAATTTTAGAAAAATTCATTAGGGCCCTCATAATAATTACATTTTAATTCTTAAAAATTCATAAACTTTCATGTAAACCCCTAATCAATTATTATGCATTCCTAGTTGATTCTTCATATTCAAATAAAAGCTTTAAGTCCCAACCAATTTATATGGGGTCCAAAAATACCAAGGATGGTAGGAAACTCGATCAATAATCCTAAGGTTCAATCTAATTCACATGAGCCAAGTCATTAAATTATATGCAAATATAAACTAGTTTACAATATAAAAATTAATCCTAAAACTTGTCTTCTTTTAATGTCCAAAAGTTTGATGTTTTGTCTCTTTATGCATTTATGTCTTCAAAATGTTTAGATCTTTGTACCGCGCGTTCAGTACATTTCGAGTATGCTTGAAACTTTACTACACACATTATTTCAACTAAGTATAATTAAAACTTCATCAATTATTTGTTATTATCAAAAATCAAGCATTAATGTCTTGCGGCTAGTATTAGGATTTTGATTGAAATTTTAATAGGAAAAAATATAACAATTATATATACACTTTAAGGTCCCGTTTGTTGCATGGGATAGGATTGGATTATTTATATGGGATTGGATAGGATTGGATTGGATGGGATTGGATTGGATAAATTTAAAAGTTATCTCATGTTTGGTGTAACGTAGGATAGGATTAAAAATAGTGTTATGATAAGATTAAAAATAGTGTTAAAATTTTTATATTTATATATAATATGAAATTTTTTAAATAAAAAATATTTTAAAATAAATAAAACTATTTAAAATTAAATCTTAAATAAAATAATAATATATTTTAGTTGATATTGAAAATATTAAAATGTTTTAATAAAATATATTTAATTAAATTTTAAAATACTTTAACTAAATTTAATTTTATATATAATAGTTTAATAAAGTATAAGAAATTGAAAAAAGAAAAAAGAAAAGAGAGAGAGTGGAACTAATTATTAAAAAAGTGTAGAAAAAAAAAATTAAGAAGAGAGAGGAAGGATAAATTTAACCCTTGCTTTGGAGCGGTTTCATTTATCCTACTTTGGTGGGATAAAAAATGTTGTTGTACTAAATAGTCCAAAGTCAATGGTGGCTCCAAACAAGAGATTGGAGTAATTTTTATCCAATCCCAAGCCTAACCCACACAACAAACATGCCCTAAGTCTCTAACTATTATGTTCATTAAAATAAATAATAATAGGTTTAAACGGAGTGATGATACTTGCAAGACGAGGGGATTAGATGAAGGATTCCCAAGTTAGATTGATTGTTAATTATTAATTTTTTTTTTGAACTTATGCATCAAACATTTGGACAATATATATTATATGTTAATGGTTTTAAGAAATTCAACTTACATCTAAAGTGATATTTCGGTGAAGAATTATATTAGATTTGAATTAAGATATAAGTCATTTTGAATTCGAACATTTAAATGATATAATAAATATATATTTTTTGAACTTAAATGCCAAACTTGATCAACCCAACCCAATCAAAGTTAGGTGGGGGGGTTGAGATTTATATTGGGTTGGATTTAGGTTAGAAAATTTTCAGCCCAACCAAATCCAACTTGATGATTGCCCATCCCAATTTTATAACCAAAATTCGTATAAACTTCATATAAAATATTTATACTCGTTAATAATCTGAATAGAAATTATAAATTAGAATTTGAGGAAATATTTTTATAATTATAATAAAGTTTACCATTGAATGTAAGACTCACAATCCATTGGCACATGTGTGGAAACTAAAAAAAAAAAAAAAGGGGAAAACATTTTCTTTTCACCTTTTTCATCATTATGATTTAAAATGAATTTTTTTATATATTTTATGGATTATTTTTGAAAACTTTTTAAACTATTTTACAAAAACAAAAAATGAAGCTGCTATAAAAAAAAAAAAAAAATGGGACAGCCTTTAGCCCTTTGAAATTTTCTTTTTTAAAAGTAATGTAAAAGAGATTTTCAAACCAATAAATAACACGTAAACCTAAAAAAATAAGACTAAAGTTTTCCGTAACAAGTTTTTGCGAGTTTAATTGGCTTTGATGCTATTTTTTACCACATAGAATCTAAAACTAAATATAGAAATAGAACTTATATGGTTCCCATCTCTTCCTATAAATACTTGCATTAGACAAACATTATTCTCACTCAAAAATATAAAATTATATCGCATAGGAGAAAACTGATTTTAAATATGACGAGTCTTTCAACTTTTACTTTTCTTTTGATTGTTTTCTTCCTTGCTTCAGGTAAATTTTCATAAATATCTTTCCTTTTCATTGTTTTTTTTTAATCGTTTATATAATAATTGACATCTGGATCGTGAATCAGGGAAGACTTCCATTTCAACACAAGAAGAAAAAGGAATGGAAAATCAAAGCATGAGAAAACCGAAAATCCTGTGCCTGCATGGATTCAGAACAAGTGGTTTCATCTTCAAAAGCATGTGTCGAAAATTGGGCCCAACCATTCTTGAAAAGCTCGATCTTGATTTCATTGATGGTCCTTATCCAGCCGAAGGCGAGTCAGCTGCTGAAGGCATCTATGATCCTCCTTACTACGAGTGGTTCCAATTAAATGATGTCTCTTTCTCTACCAATTTCTCTTTGCTTTTAAAAAAAAAGATCAAAATCTAACAAGGTTTTTTTTCTTTTTTCTTTTTTAAATAATGCAGAATAACACAGTGTATACGCATTTTAATGAATGTGTTACGTTTTTGGAAGATTACATGGCAAAGCATGGTCCGTATGATGGTTTGATGGGCTTTTCCCAGGTGAGAATTGTATACCTATATTTAGCCTGTAAATTTCAGTGTTACTAAAAACGGGTATACGTCGACTTAAACTTGAAATATTTCTAGATTGAATGAGTGATTTGTATGACTAACCGTGAATCTATTTTTTATTTTAGGGGGCGGTTTTGTCAGGTGGGTTGATAGGGATGCAGATACATGGTGATGCTTTGAAGAACATTCCAAAGCTGAAGTTTGTGATCTTCATATCTGGAGGAAAATTAGGAGGACCCAGGTTTAGCGCTCCTAAGTTGGCTGTCAATGCATTTGCATCTCCCATTCAGACCCCCTCCCTCCATTTTCTAAGTACTTTTTTGTTTTGCTCGTATAATTCATATTCTAAAATTAGTATTAATTACATAAGGTCCGTTGTCTTGGTGATTGGAGGTCTCAAAATACTTCATTGCCCATAAAAACGTAATTGTATGGATAGATCTCTCCTCCGTGTTGGGAGTAGTTGTCCTGACCGTTGGTCCCGGTACTTCTCGTTAGTATTAATTAATTAATTAGATTATGCTGCTGAGCTTGATATTTGTGTGTTATATAGGTGACAAAGACTTCTTGAGGGCAGATGGAGAAGTTCTAAAGAAATCATTTGTGGATCCTGTTGCCATTTATCATAACATGGGACACACCGTACCAATTATGGGTATGTTGTATACTAATAATTATTATTCTCTAATTATTGCATAATTTGGATTAGTATGTGATTAACAAACAAAATTAGCTAGGCTTACTCTAATAATAATATTATGATTTCTTTTTTATTCTTCACCATTTTGTGCAGACGAAAAAAACACCAAGATTATGCTTCGCTTCATTGACAGGATTCAGCAGCTGCTGTGATTTAAGGGTGGATTGGCATCAAAGCTTATTAAATTTGTTGCCCAACTCTTTTATATCAACTTTAGTAGCAATTAGAGACATCATGAATAGCTTCAGAATTGGGTTTGATTATTTCTGACATCTTTCAGGCAGATTGTTTGCCTAATGTTATTAGTTTTTCGTTTATTCCTAGGTCCGCTAATAAGGTCGCCGATGCTATTGCTAAGGCTGCTCTGGATTTCATTTCGGATTCTTTTTTGTTGGAAACTTATCCTCCGTTTGTGGAGGGTTTGATCCAGATGATTATCCTGGATAGTGTTTTGTTTTTTTGGCTGTTTCGTAATATATTGCTCTTTCCCTAAAAAAAACAACAAACTATCTTATTTGTTAAGGTCACATCGAATCAATTTAAAAATTTGACTTAAATTTATAATTTTAATATTTTTTTTTATATAATTAAGAGTTGTGATCTATTAATTGAGAATGTCCAGTGTGTTTTCCCTATACAATCACAAATATTCAAAAGAACTTAATAGTGTGTTAATATATACACTACTTAGGTGGCTTGAAGGAGTTTGAGACTTCTCCAACCATTAAGACAATAGACTTTTTAGTTAAATTAGTTCCGTTAAACCTTATTTAAGACAAAAATAATAATCAAATTCCAAAAATTTCAAGTTCTCCAGAAAAAACAAACAATAAAGGACACATTTTTATATTTCAACTAAATGCTCTTAAGCCCTATTTGACATAATTTTTACTTTGAGTTTTTGACTTTTTGAAAACTCTTTCTACAAAAGCTATATATTTTTGCTTTACTTGAAAGAGCTTTTAAAACTTAAAAATTCTTCTATGAAAAATTTAAACAGTTCCAAAAAGGTTTTGGGCTC
>QUWJ01001088.1:0-100000 GCA_003430845.1 Xanthoceras sorbifolium | reverse complement strand
ATTTGAACCAAAACAACAATGATGAAGAAATGAGCAGCCCACCACCACGGCACAATATCCTATTTTGTTGGAGATGGATGGGAAAAGAAGCATAACTATTATACATCAGACAGATCTAAGTAAAGTTTGTCAACTAATATCTTGAATGTGAATGAATCTTCATATACTTGTGCCAGAGGAGGAGACATTTTTTGAGCTCTGGTGTTAGAAGTAAACTGCATAAAGAACTATGATATGAACAAGATAGTACACACCGCATGGCTAGTTCCAAAGGGAGGAGGCTCAATTGCAGCAGGAATTACTTCATCTGGAGAAATTAACTTCGAGTGACTAGGCTCGGATTTCTTTGATGATTTTGAATGAGTCTGCAGTGCAACAATAGTTTGAATGAGAAACTAATAAGTCCAAGAACATTAAAACTCCAAATGAGGAGAGATGATAAATTTTAATCTTTCACTTTATATAAATTAGTTACTAACATGGAAAGGGAGCAGATGCTGATATATGGTAAACCAATTTCATATTGTACTATCCCATTTAGATTTTCATAGAACTATAGAACATGAAAACGGTATGGATTAGGAAGATAGTTTCAATACAAAAAGTAAGATCAAATATCCTATATCAACTTCTTGCAGCGCTAACGTCATTCATGCTTTGTACAAGAACTACAACTCAATACCTGTTTGTCAAACAAGGAAATTACAAAATTAGGCCAAAAGGTAGGATTTCAATGCTATGACTTACAGTGACAGTGACAAACTATTATTTCGTTAGTCATTTCAAAAGAAATTTGCATATGCTCCAACAACTTCCAGCTAACTATTTACTATAAATATAAGGAAAAGAAAAGGCTATTTAAATTTGAAGGGGCATTTCAAAACCAACAATTCTCTTCATTAACTAGGTTGAGCATGAAAAGTGAAGATCTCAATTTTTGTGCACTTCCGTGTTTGGAACATCATAAAAAATTAAAATGTTGAGTAGTTAATTACCTGCATGCGCGTAACAACTACCCAAATGGGGTTTGTAAACAACACATTCACACACCTACAAGAACAAGGCACCAACCATAGACAATTAACTGATTTAGAGGTATACAATGAACCAAATCCACTAGAACTCCATAAAAATTACCCAGCCAAAGCAGCCACCACAAGTGATGAAAATATCCCAACAGATCCATCACCAACCCCTTTCTTCTTGTGTTCAAGTGCGGTAGCTTCTGCTTTGTTCCTGAATATTTGATAGAAATAATAGTAAACACCCTGTATCATAAAAATAGTAAGTAAATAAGAAACCAAAAATTAAACAAACTTATGCAAATCACAATAGAGAAATCCAAAACCTTATCATCTAAGTCAAAAGTGTCTAACCTATTGTTTGGTAGTCAAACAACATACATCGCTTTGTGATAGCAGACATCAGACAATCCATTTCACAAAGAGACCCCAGGGCAGGGGCTAGGGAAAGAGGACTCAAATTTCAACTAAATACAATCTTCACATGTGCCCTGAGGAGTTTTACAAGACACATTAACGGTCTATAGATTTTAATTGACCTTCAAGGGCAGTCTGTGTTCAAATCCGAATTTTATACTAAACAAGCCTTAGAATATTTAATTAACCTTTTAACCTTCAGTATATATCAGAGGTTAATGCCAAATATAATTCTAATTTAACATAATAGCAAAAGCTGAGAATGTTCCAAAAAATCAAGGTCGGTTGCCGGTATTCCCCCTTATCATGGGAAAATCCACAACAAATAAAAGGGGTATATATAACATGCCATAGACTTGAATGCAATAGTGGCACTTCTTTCAGTCATGGGACCACATACCCATTTACATTGGAAGTAACAATACATATATCTATGTCAAGCCAGCTGCTCTCTGGCTCTACCACTGGTCCACTATGCACAAGCCATTTGTTTAATGATAACACATTCAAACAATCATATGCTACAATTTAGAAATATTTCTGTTACGAGCTAAATTTCTCCTAAACTGACGATAAATTTAAATTAAATCACATCCCAATAGTAAGACCAAATTTTGTTGGATCTTCCACTGAGTTATCAACTTCTAAATGGAACACCAATTATTCAAACAACTCATATGCTTTCAACACAAAGCAAATAAAGAACTACTCTTCACCATTAACAAGCAGATTGCTCATATCACCAACTATTCAAACAACTCTTGAAAAAAAAAAGAAAAGAAGAAGACTTCAAATCGAAGATGAAAAGAAAAATGCAGTCTCACCTGAGAAGCAGCTGTGCCCACTAGTGATGGTGTCAAACCTCCGTACAACCGTCCCCATCCCTCTTGTTTTACAACCTAACATGAACCAATCCAAAAACAAAATCACAGACTCAACTTCAAAGCTTTCATTTATAAAAAATTATGAACTGTAACCTAATTTGGTCCTATTAATATCAGATTCTAAGTTTTTCCTCAAAGAGAAAAAAAAATCAACATCAGATTAACAAATTTTATTTCATTTTCGTCTGTTTTCACATGAGCAATCAAATAAAATTAGCAAATTATAAAAATGAAATTAGAAAACATAAAATACAAGACCTGAGACATTTGTGCAATAGTTCCAAGTTTCCTCTTCTGTTCCTTCAAATCACGCTCGGTTTGTTGCCGTGTATTTACCTGCAACAGATCAATCATTGAAAAACAAAATATCAAAACAAAAAAAAAAGTCAAAACAAAACCAAAAATTATTTTAAAAAAACGAAGATCAGGATTCAGGAACTGTACAGTTTGAAGAGGATAGGTGATGAGCTGAGCGATGATCCCTCCGCCAGCTCCAGCCAGTCCATTGATCAAAGCGTCCGACATACTCGACTCCAATTTTACCGGGAAAAATCAAATCTCCCTTCGCTATTTTAATTTTCTCAGGAAAATTTTGACTAGTAACAGAAGAAAAAAAAAAAATAGATCTAAATTTTTATAGAGAGAGAGAGAGGACGAAAGACTATCTCTGACTTTGGCTGTATCGTAGGAGTCGCAATATAATGAGGAAAAAGCTCGTTGTTGCGTTCGCTTTCGTCAGAGTTCTCTTTTTTATTTATTTGGTTTTTGGCATTTGGCGCCGTTGTTCCGTTCAAGAAACCAAGGACCCGTTTGATAACTGGGTTTGGACTGGATTTGGATAATTTTTTTATCCAAACCCATATTTGGTACAAATTGAGTGCTGTTGGGATTGGTCACAGCCAATCCCAACAGTGCTCATTTTCTCCCACTGAGGCGGGACAACTTGTCCCGCCTCAACAGGTGGGATTTTTTTTTTTTTTTTTATATAAAATATTATATTTATATATAATATATTTTAATAAAAATTAATTTTTAATAGTTCTATATATTTTTAAAAAATAATTTAAATAATTTATTTTATTTAAAATTACTTTTAAATAGTTTTATTATTTTTTATTAAATTTATTTTATTAATAGAATAATTTTAAACTCAATTTAATTTAAGTAATTTTATTTTTTATTTAATTTAAAATAATTTTATTATATATAAAAATTAATTTAATTTAGCTTGATTTTATCCAATCTCATACTACATTAAACACATTACAGTAATAATTTAATCCAAGACATATTGCACCAAACACATTACATTATTAATTTAATCATGTCCAATCCATTCGAGTAGTGTCCCTCTCCCCTAAATTACAAATAAAATATAATAGCTTAATATATATAATATATATATAAAAGTTAGTTTTTTTAAAAATTAATTATAAATAGTTGTATTTATTTTTTTAAAAGTAGTATAAATATTTTATTTAAAAATATTAACCATATTTAATTTTTATTATTGATTTAAAATAATTTTTTACTTTAAAATTAATTTAATCTAATAATTAATCAATTTCAAACTATATAAAACATATAAAATATAATAAAATTTTTTATCCAATCCCATACTACACCAAACAAAACATAGTACTATTTTTAATCCAATCCGTACTGCACCAAACACATGACAGTACTAATTAGTCCAATCCTATCCAATCCAATCCAATCCTATAAAAATAGTCCAATCCAATCCAATCCAATCCCATGAAACAAACGAGTCCCAAGTGTTTATATGATATGACTGTTTTATCCTCCACCGGATTTTCTTTGACCCAAGCCGTTTTGTACAGATTCAACACTATATACAAGCGTTTCGAATATCTATTATTATAATAAAATATTATTTGGAGTTTTACTAGATTAAGTGTTATTCAGGTGGATTGAATTCTTGACTCTCATAACTTGAGAATATCGTCCAAGTTGTGTTTATTTTGGATAATTTATTTATATGGATACTCTTTTTATATTGCTATGGAAAGATACAACTTTTTATTTTAAACTATTATAATTAATTTAAAATATATAATTAAGAAATGACTTAACCCCCACAACTTTAACGGTGTAGTTTTAAAGGTCATATTATTGAACTTAACCTACTTAATTTTGTAAATAAAAAATAAAAATAAAAACCTATTTAATTTTGCTCTGGTATGAAAGTTGTGAATGATCTATACTTTTTTGAAATTTGATACATTTCTAGTCAGAGGACTATCAAAACATATACCGTATACATGACGCACAAATTATTGTTAGGGGTCTACCAGATTAAACGTTATACAAATGGTTTGAATACTTTATTATAATTAGAGAATAATGTCGAAGTTGTGTCTATTGTGAGTATTTTTTTACATGTGTACTCCAATTATATTGGTATCAAAAAAATACAACCTTTTTTTTTTTTTTTTGAAGAAAAGGATTATATTAAAACCACAAAGGAAAAGACTATCTTGGCATATCCGCCAAGACACACGACTCCACGCAGGGAGGAATATCATCAACAAGAAAACAATCCGAAACTGAAACTAAAGCAAGTTTAGCCAAACCATGAGTTACCGTATTAGCTAAACGCGGCACAAAGTCTACAATGGCACCATGAAAATTACTAAGCACCCTCTTAATATCATGAATAACTATGCCAATTTCAGAGTTCGAAACCAAATCACCATTGATAAGCTTGACAACACTAGCCGCATCTGATTCGATCACACCAATCCTAACACCAAGCTCTGCCGCAAAAACAAGACCCCTCAAAATGGCAACAGCTTCGGCAATGGGAGGCGAAAGGGAGGCACAGAGCCGCTGCCAAGAAGAACCCAAGACAGCCCCAAGATGATCCCGCACCACCATGTCAAACCCAGCCAAGGCCTGCACACTATCAAGAGCAGCATTGGTATTTATCTTAAAAGAACCACAAACAGGAGGCCTTCAACGCACAACACTAGAAAGAGCCACGCGAGGAGGATAGACAGCAAAAGCATTGACAGACGCAAAATCCCGCACAAACACTTTAGCCCAGGCAACAACATCATCAGCTTCTAACACCCACCCACCATGGACAACCTTATTTCTTCTAAACTAAATTCTCCACAACAAAATACTAAAAAACTCAAACTCCTCAACAGATAAACTAACTTGGAGAGGCAAAAGAAAATCCAACATATCCATTCCGTGAGACCCAGCCATCCGGCTCCCATAGAGCATAGAGCATGAATCGAAGATTTCGGCTCCCTCCCACACAAAGGACACACCACATCCAAGACCATTCCTTTACGAACTAAATTACAATGGGAAGGTAGCCAATTCTTGCAAGCTTTCCATAAGAATAACTTCACCTTTAAAGGAATCCTGAAGCCGCCATAAAAACTTCCACCAACTTTCCAACTGAAAGAGACCGGAAGAGCCCGAGCAAGCCTTAGAAGCTACACCCACCCAGTAAGCACTCTTAACTGAGAAAAGATTGTTCTTATCAAAATGCCAACAAAGAGAGTCACGAATGCTAAAAGCACTCGTTGGAATACTAAGGATAGCCTCGACATCCATAGACAAAAAACTCGCTTTAATAAGCTCATCATTCCAAGCTCCTGAATCGAGCTTCAGTTGATTAACCGTCACACAATTATCCAAAGTAGGAGGAGAAACCACCCGGAATGTAAAAGGGCGAGGAATCCAACAGTCTTTATATACCGATAGCGTCGTCCCATCCCCCACTCGCCAACGAGAGCCCTGAACAAGCAACTCTCTCCCCCACCCAAAACTCTTCCAGACGAAAGAACTAGACGCCTTCACTTGAGCATCAAGAAAATTAGAGCAAGGAAAATAATACCCTTTAAGCACTCTATAGACTAACAAATCAGGATTATTAACGACCCTCCAGCATTGCTTAGCCAACATAGCTTTATTAAATAACCCCAAGTCTCTAAACCCCAAGCCCTCCTCATTTTTACTTTTACACAGTCGCATCCAACAACCCCAATGAATCCTATTTTTAGCCTCATTACTACCCCACCAAAACTTAGCACAAAGACCGTGTAGGTCCACAATCAATTGCCTAGGCAATCTAAAAAGATTCATACTATAAATAGGAATGGACTGGATTACCGCTTTCAACAAAACCTCACGACCACTAGCAGAAAAGAACGAAGCATTCCACCCTTTCAATTTCGCCCACACTCTATCTTTAATACTCCTGAACAACCCTTTTTTACCATGACTGATAAAGCTCGAAAGACCCAAATATCTCTCATGACAAGCCATCAGATGGACCCCAAGCACCGCCGCTAAATCACAAGCCTCAGACTGAGAAACTTGCTTACTACAACACATAGCAGATTTGTCAAAGTTAATCTCTTGACCTGAAGCCCTGGCATACAGACCCAGAATATTTTTAATGCTTTCACAATCAGAAATTGCAGCTCTAGAAAAGATCATACTATCATCGGCAAAGAAAAGGTGAGAAATCTTGGGCCCCGATCTACTGCACTTAAACCCCGAAATTAATCCCTCACTCTCCGCTTTATTCAACAAACTAGACAACCCCTCCGCACAAATGAGAAAAAGATAAGGGGAAAGCGGATCCCCTTGTCGGAGACCACGAGAAGGACTAATATCACCGCACACCTCTCCATTAATATTGAACGAGTAAGTCACTGATTGAACACATCTCATCACACGATCCACCCAGCTCTCTAAGAACCTCAACTATAGCATCATTCCTTCCAGAAAACTCCACTCTACCCTATCATAGGCCTTTGGCATGTCAAGCTTCAAAGTCATAAGCCCCTTTCGACCTCTCACCTTTCGTTTTAATGCATGCATGCATTCAAAACCTACTATTACATTATCCGTAATAACTCGACCCGGAATAAAGGCACTTTGATTACTAGAGATGACCTCATCCAAAGCACCTCAAAAACGGTTCGCCAACGCCTTCGCTACAATTTTGAACACTACGTTACACAAACTAATCGGACGAAAATCTGTCATCTTCTCTGCATTAGGAATTTTTGGAATCAAAGTTATTAAAGTTCTATTAACACTGGCTAAGGAAACATTCCCATTGAGGCAGCTTAAACACGTTTCCACCACACTATTCCCAACTAAATCCCAAATTTTTTTGAAAAAAAAGGGCTGGAAATCCATCTAACCCAGGAGCTTTTGACGGAGCCATGTCAAACAATGCCTCCCTCACCTCCACGGCCAAGAAAGGCCTATCCAAAAAATGAGCACTACTCAAAGACAACCTTCGACTTACACTGTTGAACACTAACTGCATGTCACCTGGATTAGGCAAAATAGAATTAAATAATGAATCAAAATAGGTAAAGACAATCTCATGCAATTGCTCTCTCTTCACATGCAAAACCCCCTGCTGGTCACGCAAACCTTTAATAGCATTATATCTCTTTCGCGCTGTCGCCTTCGCGTGAAAAAACTTCGTATTCTTGTCACCATTTTTAAGCCACTCAACTCTAGACTGTTGTTGCCAAAACGCTTCCTCACTCTTCATCAAGCTATCTAATTTATGCTTCACTTCACGAATATGCCTCCAAGAACCCGGATTAGACGAATTCGACAGCAATTGAAGCTCGCGGCGAGTTTGTTTCAACTCTGAATTTAAACTGCCTCTCTTTACTTTGTACCAACTTCCTAATTGAGAAGCACAACCTGCAATATTATTAATCACGCTATCCAGTCCCTCTCCCTGAATCCACCTATAAATGTTTAACAATATCTTTGCACTCTTCAAGCTCTTCCCAACAATTCTCATAATGAAATCTTCGCCCATTTCGCCTCGACCTCAAAGAAGACCCCAATCTAGACTCTAAAACCTCAAGCAAAATAGGTCGGTGATCCGATCTCCAATAAGATAAATTCGTAACCGTAGACGCCGAAAACATCCTAAACCAAGCAGCATCACAAAAACATCTATCGAGCCTCTCCTGAATCATGTTAACACCCTCCCATTTGTTACACCAAGTGAACTCTGGACCACAAAATCCCATATCCTAAAGCCCACAAAAATCCACAGCCTCTCTGAATCTGTCAATCAACCCCTGCGGCTTAACTCCACCAACCTTCTCTAAATCCCATAAAATCTCATTCCAATCCCCACCGCAAACCCAAGGTAAAGATGACATCCCATGCAGCCGCTTAAGAAGCGTCCACGAGTGACTTCTCTGAGCTACATCAGGATTTCCATGGAACCCTGTAAGCTGCCAACTTTTTCGAAAAATCAGAACAAACATTCACGTTAATATGGAACATACTAAAAGACAATAACGTAACATCCACCGAACCCTTCCAGAATAAGCACAACCTACCACTTCTTCCCAAATTACCCACTACTAGTTTACTAGCAAAACTCAACTTAACTCGCAAAACCTCCATCTGATGAGCATTCGATATAGTTTCAGAAAGGAAAACTATATCAGGTTTGATATCTTGCATGTACCAACGCAAGACTTGGAATGCCCGGTCACTACCCAAACCCCGGACATTCCAAAAGAATGTTTTCATGGCGACCAGCAGGCCGAATTAACCGGACTCGCCGATACACAATTAAAAAAGGCATCAATACCAACATTAACCGGACCAGCCGCTTCCCTACTCATATTGTTCACGTTAGAAACATCACGTTGATCATCACCCCTAACCACGACTGGTTGCTTCCTCTGGATATGCACTACCTCTGCCTGCTCACACTCTCTTACACCACGTCCCCTCCCATCCTATTCCTTCGGAGTTTTACTCGACCTCGTCCCTCTATTATTCGGCAAATCAGATGACCTCAGACTCGACAAGCCGCCACTATTAGTTTTCCTTGGCCGATTCCTTACCGGTGAAGTCGCCCGAAGCCACATACCATATTTCATATTAGTTTGAGAAGCTTGTTCTCCCACCGGAGTTGAGAGACAATCTCGAGCAACATGACCCAACAGTCCACACTGAGTACAAAAATCCGGCAGTCTTTCATATTTTAACAACATTACGGTTTCCGGTTCATCATCACTAACAGCCACCCGTAAGAACCGTTTCAGAGGTTTTGTTACGTCAACCCAAACCCAAACCCTAATGTACTTACCGAAACACTCTCCTGCAGGGCCGGAATCCACTTCAACCATGCCACCTATCAGACCTCCCAAAAATAGACAAGTTTCAACATTTATACACAGGAGAGGTACATTGTGAATTTGCACCCAAAACATAACTTTGGCAAACCGCATATTAGCCAACAGCCCAGCCCCACTCGGTTCCTCAAGCACTAATAAAGCATTGTCAAAACACCAAGGACCGCCTCCCAACACACGTCTTCTATCAGTCAAACTGTTAAATGTAAACACAAACGTATTTGTTCCAATAACCTCCATCTCAACAGCACTGGAAGTCCTCCAGATCCGAGGGATGATAATCTTAAAGGCTTCACGATTCACCATCCTATTCATAAGCAACTTCCCTACTATACACTTCTCTAGCTTTCGTTCACCAACCACTTTCAAACTTTCGCTCAACTTGTTTAGAGGTTCCTCCAAATCCGTAATGGACAGGGATTGACACAGATTGGCGATTTCTTCTGGGTTCATATTTATAATACAACATTTTATTTTAAACTATTACAATTAATTCAAAATATAAAATTGAGAAACAACTCGAACCCACAACTTTAATAGTATAGTTTTAAGGGTTATACCATTGAACTTAACCTACTTAATTTCGCAAGTAAAAAAAAAAAAAGACTAAATGTCGCTCATTCAATTTTATAAAAGTTGTGAGCAATCTATTAATAATCGAAATTAAGCACATCGTTCGAATAGTATTCTCTTAACATAAAGAAGTTTGGGATTTATATATTTTAAAATAATATATATTTTTTAAAAAATTAGTACTTGTTGACGAGTGAATTTGGTTAACATAATTAACAACAAATTGAATGGCAAAAGTAAATAAATAAGATTGACATGAGATTTTTAAAGTGGTTCGGCTTAAAGGAATGTCAACATCCACTGTTCTTTGTATTTAAGTCAAGCTCGCTGAGTGGGTATGCGGAGCTCGCTATGTGTATTTTTTTAGAAAAATTAGTAATCTTTGTAACAGTGATAACCCGCCCCCTTTTATAGTGTGAAGGGGTGGAGTCAACCTGTTTTACACGGAATGTAATTATAAGAGATTAAGGATTAAACTATATCCCTAATAATTATATTTTAATTGAAACATGATTGCTGAAATTAAGGAGATTGAGTTGATTGAGACTCTGCGAGTTGACCGGGTCGAATCCCTTATTCTTGGGATTCTTTTCATAACTGGAGTTTCGATCTAAGTGTCATGCAAGCTGGGGTTATGCCATTGATGAGAGGTGGCGCATTAACTCTTTCAGGTAGTTTAGATATGGCAGCTCGCATAAAACTTTTCTCTTTATATCTGTTGGAACGGGCTTGCTCGCCATATTGGGTTCTGTTGGTTTCTTCGGCCTGTTAGACTTTATTGGCTTTATCAGGGTCTGTGGAGCTTCCTCGATGACTCTGGGCCTATTTGGTCCTAATGAAATTTGACTCATAATAGTACTAAAATGTGTTTATATATTTTGTTACACCAAATATTTTCCATTTTTTTTTTAATGTATGGGTTTTCAAAACTATTAAATTGAAATGAACATCAATACTCCCTAATTATACTAAACTGGTGTAGACGTGTAGTAGCGTTGACTCTTGTTAAAGTCAAAACTGATATAATCAAGTTTTAGAGTAATCATTGAACCATTTTTTCACTTCTTGAAAATACGAAATTATAAAAAGAGTAATTACTAATTATTAAAACGTCAAAATACTTTGACAAACCTTCATTAATGACATAATAACGGTGAGATGCCACAGATCGATTATTACTCACTAACACCCCTTATTATTGGTCAAACACAGGAAGTTAAAAGAGTAAATTAGTAAGTCACATTATTACATCTCCACCATTCTTTTTGTTATTTTGTGATATTTTTTAAATTAAAATTTACAATGATATTATTCCATTACTATAGAAGGAATAATTGTACAAACACCCCTAATATTTGGTAAAATTATATTAATATATATTATTTGTTCTAACTTAATTTTTAAACTTTATTGTACGAATATCTCCTACTGTCAATTTTTTACCGTTAACTTCTAACGGCCAATAGTCAAAGGTACAAAAGGTTTAAAATACGTTTTTATTTTATTTTTAAAAATTACATAATTAATAAAAAAATAGACCGTTAAGTGTGCCTTTAGTGTTATTAATACAAAACTGACATTATGTATATTTTTATGTAAAATCTCATCATATTGAATTACAACTTGCCCTTTATTTTAATTGTCTATCTAGCACGTAAATACTTATTTTCATATACAGACTAATTAGGGGTAATAATTATCGACACTCCTACTAAAAAAAGTTTAATATTTCTAACTAAAACTACAAATTTGAATTTCCTTTATAAAAATTTCTTGTAGCCCTTTGCATCAAAATACTTCCACGTTCACATACTCCCAATTATACAATTATAAATTAAGTTGAATCAACTTCTAAGGCAGGTTTAAACAGAATTTGCACCCTATACTGCTTGTTCTGTTACTATAAATTTAACCAACTAGTAAGGGAAAATAATTTTGAGGTTAGGAGGGGCCATCCCCGTGACTAATAATTTAAATATAATTAAGCTTGATAAAATAAGGGTTTAAATCTAGACAACATGTAAATTCATAAAAAAAATATTGAATTTAATCCTATTATTTACCTATATTTTAATCCAATCATTAATTTAATCATATTATTTACCTATATTTTAATTCTAAATTAATTGTTTTTTGTAAAAAAAACTATTGAATTTTGTTAAATTTTTTTTATTTTGTGTCATTCTCAATTAAAGTACAGTAATTACCACAAAATCAAAGATAATTGGTTGCTCCATGGTTGTGGGCCCTTTTATTCTATATATTATTTTCTTTCTACGTTGGCAGATGTATATGATTAGCTGTTAAATGTGTGCTTACTTATTTTCTTAGACCAAATATCTCTTCCTATGTATACACACATATATATATATATGTATATATGTATATATTATACACATATACATATATACAGGAGCGGAACTAGACGAAGGAAATTGGAAGGGTCGAGGTTCAAAATTCTCATTTTATTACTATATATAATTTTTTTTATTTTTAAATTAATTATATAAATTTTTTATATATTAAAATTTTTTTTTTCAAAAATTTTTGGGGGGCCCCGGCCTCCATTACTGTCTGTCCCTACATATATACATGTATGTATAATGTATATATCTATACATATATATATATATGTATATACACACATACATATACATATACATATATATATATCTACTTATACATACATATATATATATACACACAATATATATATATATATGTATGTATGAATTTATGCATATACATATACATATATTATATATATTTATGTATATATATATATATTTGTTTGTTTTGAAAACACTTAGAAAAAATTTACGGGTAGGGTTTAGAGTCAACCCGTAATCAATCCGTATTAATGTGAGTTTAAAAATAAAGTAATACTCGAGTATTCTAAAAATATGGTATGGGTTTTAAGCCAGACCATATTATGCGGGTACGGTCCAGGTATAGCAAATCCATACCATTTTGCCAACCTTTAATATAATTAGTTTTATTGAAACTGTGCTTCAAGTTTTTGGTATTTTGTAATTATCCATTTAAATTTGTTTTAAAATGGTCCCTTTAGTTTTGTAAATTATCTTTTTTAAAAAATAAATTAAATTATCCTTTTACTAGAAAAGAAACAAAGGCAAATTATTTTTCTTAAAAGAGTAAGGATTGTTAATTATTTTTGGAATATGTCAACTTATTTATTTTCTATTTAATTGGTTTCAAACAATTTTGGTACAATCCATAAAATTATTGTAAACATTTGACAATAACAATTTTAGAATTCTTAAATTCTTAAACAATAACATTACGCATTAAAATAATTAATCAAAAAAATCAACACAAATAATGTAGCAAGTGACTTGTCCTTACTGTATCACTCGCCACATCGCCACAAGAATAACTATACGGTAAAAATAAATCATGTGCTACATCATTTAGATTGATTTTTTTTTTATAATATTATGAGTTATATAACATTACTTGTTTTTCGATTAAAATACATTTACGATCATGTAAAATTTGCCCCATGTAATCATACACTCACCTCATTAAAACCACAAACACAAATTAAATTGCCAATTTTAAGGTCGACGTGAGAGGAATTTGATTCCTACACATTTTGCTTTAATCTAACCAATTAGGTCATGTCTTTACGAACTAACGAACGTGTGGAATGTTTATTTTACAATGGAAAATTTTAACTAAAATAAGATGATTGTAATAGTATATCAACATTAAGAATGACTGTTACTTCTTACTGGAATGTCAGACTATTTATTTTTCAATTAATTACTTTCAATCAAAACCATATTTTTCAGAACGTCAGACAGATAACACACATTAATAACATCTGAAACCTTGAAAGTTCCATATAAATTTTCAAAACGTAACCGTCATTTTTATCTCTGTAATTCAATAAAGTTTTTACCTAATTTCAACATCAGTATAGGTTAACAAGACAATATTATTTTCAACACAAATATATTTTCCAATTTATCTCAGTTATTGATAAAATGATATGATTGAACAACAAGTGTTTTTCACCATAAATAGATCAATTGCACAAACCTATTGCAAGTATATAGAATTATTTTGTGCTTCCAATAAATTCATTAAGATTTTCCAATTACTAAACAAAAGTAGATAAACTTGTTTACTTAAAGAAATTCATAAATATAATTATTTATTGGAATAACTTATATATATATATATATATATTTCAATTTCATAAAGATAAAACCCAAAATTAAATACTTTTTTTTCCTTCTAGAAAGTCAAAATGGATATTTGTATCATAATAATTTGAAGTCAACAAGGTCACTGCCACTTCACTATTTATCAACACAAAATATCAAATTAACTAAAAATTCAAAAATCCTAAATTTATTTTTTGCGCCAACAATTAAAATTTTAAAACCCTAATTTTTTTTTGCGCCAATTAATTAAAACCCTAATTTTTTTTATGTGAAATTATTTTTAATAGAAATTAAAGGGTTAAATCCAACTAATTTTTTTTTTATTATGTGAAACAAAATCTTAATTAAGTTAAATAAACAAGACTTCCTTCTCTCATTAAATTCTATATTAACTATGTTCCCATATTAGCTAAAAATAAACATTATTTTTTTTAAAAGACCAAAAACAAACCTTTTCAGTGTATATAAAACACTGCTCCAAGGCACTTAGAAATTCCTCACATTATCTTCTTCTTTTCTACAAACTATGGTCGAGACTGAAAATGCCAAGGCAAGTTCACTTGTTCCCAATCTATTTGTTTTTTCGTTTATTTTGCTGTTCTTTTTATGTATAATCAAGACTCTTTTCTGAAAAATCCATTTTCCAAAAGCTGTTTTATGATCAAGTTTTCAAGAACGTAGTAGTAGGATAAATCAAGATTCATGAACAAATCGATTTTCTAAAAACTATTTTATGATCGAGTTTTCAAGTACGTAGTAGTATGATAAATCAAGATTCAAGAACATGTCGAAATGGTTTAATGGTATCAAAAATCGTGAAAACGCGTTTGGTAATGTCTTCACTAAAAGATGAGAAAAGGTTTTCCATCTCTGTTTTAAGAATATGAACTATCTTTGAATTGTTTTGTGTTTATTATGAGTTCTTGTGTCGATTGTGTTTTCTCTTTTATGCATTAAATTTTGTCGGTAATCGTGATTCAATAACACGTTAATAACACGTTTGGCAATTTAGACCGTAAAATCACATTCCAATACTAGATTTTGGTTTAATACTACTAGTTTCTCGATCACAATTTTTATCATTTGAATTGAAATTTTGAAACCGAAAAAATTTGTACCAAACAGGCCCAGATTTACTTATTTATTTATTTTCTTTATATATTTCAATTCTTTGTGTATACAGGTAGATCGTGTGAGGATTAGTTCAAGGGACGAATCGGACCGTCAAAGTCACAATTTAAGAACAAGAAAAAAGAGGATGATAGAAATCAATTATGATCTTGCACTGAATTTTAATGTCTACCATGGGGACGGCATAGAGGATCCAAGCTCTTACCCTAATGTACAAAATAGGATTTACTGTGTGGTATTCTCGGTTGCGCCTGGAGTAGAGTACCACACCCATCCAGTGGTGGGATTTCCCGACCCTGTTTGGAGACAGAGTTTCAGGATAGGGCTACATGAGGCTTTAGATAACTACACGTTTATAAACGTGGAAGTGGTGAGGCTTCATTCCAAGTCGGATCCTGGATCCTCGGACGAAATGACGGTAGTGGGCCGGGCAAGGATCCCTCTACCGAGCATGGTGTCGACGAGGAAAGAAGGACGGTTCGGGCTGGTGAGACAGAGGGATAACGGGTTCAAAGCCGAGGGGCACATTGTGGTCTCAATGGAGTTCGAGAAGGTTCATCTTATGGGTTAAATTTAACCCGTTTCGATGAACCTTTTATTTAGGTGGGCAACTCTAATATGGAATTTAAATGACCGTCTTTGTTATAATTTTTGTTCGTTTGAGTTTGTATTCAGAATTGTGATCTAGGGACTAGGGTTGGATTCCCATGTATTTGATTCCTGAAATTGAATGGTTTAAGTTTGTTTTTACAGATTAAAATTCTAAAGTCATATATACAGGCAAATTATGCTATCTAGAATTGCATGTACCAGTATTGGTTTTATTATTTTTATCAATTCGGTCTTTGATTTTATTGGCTTTGGATTTTAATCTCAAAAATATTTATTGTACAAGTTTTGAGAAAACCCATTACTAATTTATGTACAAAATATTATGGTTTTGGAAAGAACAAATATAATAACGAGGTATTTAAAAACCAATAAAAAAAAAAAAACCTTGTTCCCTAAAAAAAAAAAAAAAAAAATGTGGACAAACCTCTCATTGATTGTGAGTTGTGAGAGTTGCTATCTAAAATGCGCTTGTAGTGTCGCTATCTGAAGTGCACATATGACATAGCCCTTGACGTGGATTTTTGAATTCACATGTAGTGATTAACTTATGCACTTGACTTGGATTTCAAATTTGCGGATTCGCATATAGTGATTGATTTAGGTAAACTTGTAGTTATTAATTTAAGACAGTTTAACTTTGGGAGTCATTTTTTCTTTTTCTCTTTTATCTTTAAAAAAAAGAAGAAGAAATTTGAGCAACTGACTCATACTCACTTATAGTATTTATTTAGGGTGTGTTTGAGATTACTTTAAGTTATGAAATAACCACTATAATCTATAATTCAAAAAATATTTGATAAATTAATTAAATGTTGATTATTTCTTAAGCTGTTTGTCTAATAATTAGATTCAAACAACTTACGAAATAATCAACTTTTAATTAATATTCCAAATATTTTTAAAAGTGAAAATTGTTAAAAATAGCCTAAAAAGTATGTGAAAAATTATTTTTAATCCCTTTTGAGAAAATAATTATTTATATTCATTTCAGTAATTTAATATCATAAACACCCCTTAACACACTAAAAAACCACCCATAATTGGATAATTATAAAAAACCCAAGAAATGATAAAATTATAAAATAGTCCATCATAAATTATATTAACCACCCCTAATTTCATTAAGGCGGCCGTCAAT
This sequence comes from Xanthoceras sorbifolium, assembly GCA_003430845.1. NCBI lineage: Eukaryota > Viridiplantae > Streptophyta > Magnoliopsida > Sapindales > Sapindaceae > Xanthoceras > Xanthoceras sorbifolium. Next base: position 82,852 of record QUWJ01001088.1, on the reverse strand, counting down.
CAAATAATTAACAAACTTTTTTTTATCTTTCTTCAAACCCTAATTAAAAACTCTTCATTCTTTAATTATTTTTTTTATATTTTCTTTATTCTTTAACCAAAAAAAAAAAAAATCAAAACTTGTTTTTGAATGTTGGAAGGTGGCTTGACAAATTTTCTCATTTCCAATTTCTTTTCGGTAGCCAAATAAGGTATGAAACAATTATTAATTTAATGAAATATTTAATTTTTTATTTAAAATGGTTTTTTATGTTGTTATTTTATCCAATATATTTAATTGATTTGAGTTGTATAAGATTTTGATTTATGGTTAAAAAGATTTGGGTGATATTGAGTTTTTATTTGTAAATTATTAATGATTTTATAATCTGGTTAGTGAAATGTTCGTTAGTGAAATGATTTTCAGTGCTGTAACGTCCCTAATTTTCTATAATTATGAAAAATATTATTATTAATTATGATTAAGCATGCAATAGTTAAGTATGTGATTTAAATTGGTGAAAAATATATATTCGATATATACTGTATAAACGAATAGTGATTTTATCCGAGTTAAATCCCATTAGAGATATTATTTTCATGGGCTATTTGGATGATAATGGGTCCAATTGAATATTGGTAAAGTCAATTTGATAATTGGATAAGTGTGGAATATTTTTGGAGTAATTATTGAGATAGAATGTGATTGGTGGATTAGTTTTGTAAATTAAAAGATTGTTGAGCAAATGTATGTGATTAAATTTATATTGGTGGTCACTTTATGATTTTGATAAATTAAAAGGTAAAATGGTAATTATTAACAAATTAAGGCAAAAGAGTAATTATAGGAAGATTTATATGGTGCCAATCGGTAGAATTGGAAGTCAAACAAACAAAAAAACAAAAACAAAGTGAATAAAAGTGAGCGAGGCAATGGAAGCAAGAGAAGAGAGAAAAAAAAAAAAAAAGGGAGGAAGAAGAAAAGAAAGCCGAGAGAGAAGGAAGAAGAAAGAGAAGAAGTGAAAGAAGAAGAAGAAGAAGAAGGAAAGAGAAGAAGAAGGAGAAGAAGAGAAGGAAGAAAGGGTGATTCAAGTTCGGTGTACACTAGTTTTAATTTTTCTAAAATATTTCGGAATAATTAAATTTTATTGATTTTGAATTATATTGATTTTGGATTGATTTGAATTATGTATTTTCGAAATATAATTTATATTCGAAATATTGATTGTGAATAATATTACGAATTAATTTTAATATGTTATGATTTTATTATTGAGATGTGAAATATAATTGAAAGTGATTTGGAATATATTGTTTTGTGAAATGTATAAAAAAAATGATTTTGGGGCATTTTGATTTAATATGGATTTACAAAATATATTCGAATACGATTTCGAATTGATTTCATGTAATTATTGGTTTCAGAAATATATTTAAATATGATTTTGTATATTTCCTTTATATGAATATTGATGAAATTTGGATTTCGTAAATATGTATATCGATTTGGATTAATTGAAAGTTGAATTTATTTATAAAAGAATGATTTGTAAATTTGTATTGTGAAATTGAAATTGAATACTTTGAAAGTTGAATTTAATAGTTCTGAATGAAAAGAAATGAGTTGATATTGAATTTAAGAAATCATATTATGAAATGACTCTGATATATATGAATATAAATATGAATATAGGAGATTGACATGTCAATTGGGTTCACTTAGCAGTAGTGTATTGAGATTTCTGAGATTTTGATGATTATAATACCACTCTTTAGATTATGTGTAGCTACCGTTGTGGACGGTCCTAGAGTGAAGACATTTTCTTTAGGCAGTCCCCGTAAGGTCCGATGTCAGAAATGATACCTGTATAGGGATACCATTTCATGCTAAAATGGGAAACCTGACTGTATATAATTCAGCGAGCAGTCCCCGTTGGGTTCCAGTGCTGAACAACTAGTAATCCAGTCATGTAATATATGTTATGTGTATCAGGAGCCGAAATAGAAATTGAAATATGATATGAAAACATTTGAGATTGATATGATTTTTATTTTGGTATGATTTGAATTGAGCCCCATATTTGAACATTTATTTGTTATCTATATTTCTGATAATCGATTAAAATATTATTATAATATATTTGTAAAAACATTCAGTTTTGTGTACACTCACTAAGCAATATACTTAGCGCGTTGATTTTTATCGCGCATAGGTAAAGAAGATTTCAGAGTTGAAAAAAAAGTGAAGAGTTGAATCTGCAGAAACAGAGACCAGAGTCACATCATTCCTGAGCTTTTGAGTAGTTTTTTTATGTTTCATTTATATATTTTTGATTAGCATGCATATACAGAAGAATTTTGTAAACATTTGTAAAAGTTGTGTTGTTTTTACATATTTTCTATAAATGTTTATGTTTTGCAAAATTATGAATTTTATCACTTTTCAATTTGTAACACCCCCTGACCCGACCCGACTGGATCGACCCAGGGAGCGTTACCGGGTTTTCAAATACTTTCTAAATTCACTTTATACATTTCAAACCATTGAAAATCGTATCAATTTGTAATTTAATAATATTTTTCTAGTGAGCCCATCAAAATTTCAATTTTAAAAATTTCGGCAGAGTTCCTGTAGCACCCCCCGACCCGACCAGGCCTGACCGACCCTGGGAGCGCTACTCGGACTTTCAGAACTTTCTAAAAATTCATTTTGTAAACAGAAAACCATATAAATTATAGTTTAAAAGTCGTTTTCGAGTGAGCCCATTCATTACAAACTTTTTACGAAAATTCGGCAGAGTACCGTTTGTTTTTCGAACTTTACAAAACCCTGCTTTTACACAAAACAATTCCAAAACAATTCTCAATAACACTTCTATACAGTTTCAAACAGTTGCGCACTCTGCCGTTTAGTGCGACTTATCAAAACAGTTTATAAAATAAAACAAAACAGACTTTAATGGTTACAAACATTTTTAATAATAAAAGACATAAATCATGAACTAATTAATTACAAAACATTTTACAAAACGTATTTACAAATTCCCTGTATATGCATGCTTTCAGAATATATATACACATAACAAACATATAGCTACCCAACTGTACAATCTCTGTGACTCGGTCTGCAACTCGATCTTCCTTCAGTCCTTAGGCTCTTCTGGATTCCTGGTACCTACGCGTTAGACACAAAACTAACGCGCTAAGCATAAAGCTTAGTGGGTGTACTAAAATCTCGAATAAGTAAACTACAATATAATTATTCTTTAAAGAAGCAATAAACCACAATATAAATTTCATTTCTAAATCAATTTTCAAAACAATTAAATGTCAAAATCAAAGTATTAAACAATTTGAATCACTTGAAATTCTATAATGAAATCAACATATGAATACTATCAATAAAATCATTCGGTTCACTTTTCAATTCCAATCAATTCTGGCCCACTAGAATACTAAACATATACGGACTGGAATATGGGTCAAGCTCCCAACCCCCAGAACGAATTCTGAGGAGGTACGTGTCTCCCAACTCTAGGACCGTGGGTACGGAACCTAGAGAGGTACATAGCTCCCTATCCCAGGAACGAATCCTTGGGAAGGTACATTAACTCCCAACCCCCAGGACGAATCCTGAGGAGGTACGTATCTCCCAGCCTCTGGACGAATCCAAAAGGAGGTACATCAGTATCATCAATATCAATCAATCAGTATCGGAGCAGTACTGCTCAGTAAAAACCCAGCTGGTATACCAACCTCCTATATCCATTTCTATGTCTACGTATCCTAGGGCCGTTTCGATAAACAATTTTCACAATCAGTTACAAATCAATATTTACTCAGTCAAACTAAAATATTACACGATATTCTTCAAACGCATCAACAATAATCATATAAATATCAAAATCAACTATTTTAAACGAAATCAGAATATTCAAACCACAAACGAATGCGATCTAATATAAATTCTTTCCATAATCAACCATAAGTATATCAATCATCAATTTTTACACGTCGAAAATCGAAATCGAAAACATTTAACGAAATCGAAATCGAAACGAAAACAAGAAACGAAAACGAAAACAATAACGTAAACGATAACGAAATGCTTTTCGTAAAGATTCCGAAAACAAAAGTACACCAACCTCGGTACCGTTTTTCGTTCGAGAAATCGCGGTTCAACGATCTCTTTTTCCTTTCCTTTCCTTTTCTCTTCACCTACACCTTTCTTTCTCTTCTCTTTTCTTCTTCTTTTTCCTCTTCTTCTTCTTTCTTCTTTTTTCTCTCCTTTTTCTCGGCTCTTTCTCTCTCTTTCTCTTGCTGTTCTGTTTTCTCGCTTCTGCGAGAAGTTTCTATTTTTTTTATATTTTTTTCGCTATCGCGACCGCCGTCGCGACCTGTGGTCGCGGCACCAGGTCGCGATGCTCACTGGAGTGCGCGCACCGCCTTCCTCGCGAGCGCGCCTTGGTCGCGCGAGTGGTCGCGCTGCTCTCTGCCCGATTTTGACAATTTCATCGCGAGCAGTCCATCGCGACCTGTGGTCGCGGTGGCTGGTCGCGATGCTCACTGCCAGGTTTTGCCATTTTCATCGCGAGCGAGCTATCGTGACCTGTGGTCGCGGTGACCAGGTCGCGATACTCTCTGGTCCAGTTTTTCAAATTTTCAATTTTTCACTATTCAATCTGTTCCGCTGAAAATCATAAAATAATTTTCACATATATAAAATTAATTTCCCGAAATCCGGGATGTTACAATTCTCCCCCACTTAAGAAATTTCGTCCTCGAAATTTACCTCAATGAAACAGTTGGGGATATTGCTGTCGCATCGTTTCTTCACTCTCTCAGGTAGCCTCTTCTACTTTATGGTTCCTCCAGAGGACTTTCACCAATGGCACTATTTTATTTCTTAGCTCTTTGATCTCCCGATCAAGAATCTGCACCGGTTCCTCCTCATAAGTCAGATCTGGTTGGATTTCAATACTTTCGGCCTGAACTCTGTGGGAAGGATCAGATCTGTATTTCCTCAGCATCGATACATGGAATACATTATGGATCTTTTCCAATTCTGGAGGTAAAGCTAGTCTATAGGCTACTGGTCCCACACGTTCAATGATTTCGTATGGCCCAATAAACCTAGGACTCAACTTACCTTTTCTGCCAAATCGAAGCACTTTCTTCCACGGAGATACTTTCAGAAACACTTTCTCACCGACGTCATATTCTATCTCTTTTCTTTTCAAATCCGCATAGGATTTCTGTCGGTCAGAAGCAACTTTCAATCTGTCTCTGATAATCTTCACCTTCTCTTCAGTCTGTCGAATCAAATCTGGGCCTACTAACCTGTCCTCTCCTATCTCTGTCCAGCACAATGGAGTCCTGCATTTCCTTCCATACAGTGCCTCATACGGTGCCATCGCTATGCTCGACTGGTAACTGTTGTTGTAGGCGAACTCAATCAATGGAAGATGATCTGCCCAACTTCCTTCAAACTCAATTACACAACTTCTGAGCATATCTTCGAGCACCTGAATTACCCTTTCTGATTGTCCGTCTGTCTGCGGATGGAAGGCTGTACTGAAACTCAGTCGAGTACCCAAGGCTTCTTGAAACTTTTTCCAGAATCTGGATGTAAACCTCGGATCTCTATCTGATATAATGGATACAGGCACTCCATGTAATCTGACTATCTCTCTGATATACAATTCGGCCAGTCGATCCAAAGAGTAGTCAGTTCTGACAGGTAGAAAATGTGCCGACTTCGTCAATCGATCCACTATAACCCATACTGCATCGTGCTTACTCCGGGTGAGTGGCAATCCAGTGACAAAGTCCATTGTGATGCGATCCCATTTCCATTCAGGTATTGATATTGACTGTAACAATCCTGATGGAACCTGGTGTTCAGCTTTCACCTGTTGACAAGTCAAGCATCTGTTCACAAATTCTATCACATCCTTTTTCATACCAGACCACCAGTACTGAGTTTTCAAGTCCCTGTACATCTTTGTGCTACCTGGGTGCATAGCATACGAACTGCTGTGTGCCTCTGTCAGGATCATTTTTCTCAATTCTTCATTTTCTGGAATGCAAATCCTGTCTCTGAAACACACAATACCATCAGTTCTGATTGAGAAGTCTGGATGCTTCCCTTCTGGAATCTGTTCACATATCAGTTGGATTCTAGCATCCTGCTTCTGTTTCTCTGCAATCTGCTGAATCAAACTGGGTCTGTATATCAATTCAGCTACTACTGCATTATCCGGATTCAGCTGCAAATACACATTCATAGCTTTCAGAGCAAACAGTGCTTTTCTGCTCAATGCATCTGCGACTACATTCGCCTTTCCTGGATGGTAGTCAATTATGCAGTCGTAGTCTTTAATCAACTCCATCCATCGTCTCTGTCTCAGATTTAGCTCTCTCTGGGTAGTCAGATATTTCAGACTCTTGTGATCCGTGTAGATATAACACTTCTCACCATACAAGTAATGCCTCCATATTTTCAAAGCGAAGACTATGGCTGCAAGCTCCAGATCATGAATCGGATAGTTCAACTCATGACTTTTCAGTTGTCTGGACGCATATGCAACCACCTTGCCATCCTGCATCAATACACATCCCAAACCATGATGTGAGGCATCACTATAAATCACATAGTCTTTACCTGAAACAGGCTGAATCAGGACTGGAGCCTCTACAAGCATTGCCTTCAATCGGTCAAAAGCTGCTTGGCATCTGTCAGTCCACTCAAATCTGACATTCTTATGCAGTAGCTTGGTCAACGGGCTTGCTATGGAGGAAAACCCCTTCACAAACCGTCGATAATAACCTGCCAAGCCTAGGAAACTTCTGACTTCTGTCACATTTCTGGGAGGCTTCCATTCCACTATCACTTCAATCTTTTTCGGATCTGCCTTAATTCCCTCTGCTGACACAATGTGACCCAAGAATGCAATCTCAGGCAACCAGAACTCACACTTGCTCAGTTTGCCATACAGTTGCTTCTCCCTCAGAATCTGCAATACTACTCTGAGGTGTCTGTCATGGTCCTCAGCTGTCTGTGAGTATACCAGGATATCATCGATAAAGACTACTACAAACTGATCCAAGTATGGCCGGAATATTCTGTTCATCAGATCCATAAAGGCTGCAGGTGCATTAGTCAGCCCAAATGGCATCACTATAAATTCATAATGCCCATACCTGGTTCTGAAAGCAGTTTTCGGAATATCTGACTCCTTTATCCTCAACTGGTGATATCCCGATCTCAGATCTATCTTTGAGAAGACACGGGCTCCTCTCAGTTGATCAAATAAATCATCGATTCTTGGCAACGGATACTTGTTCTTCACAGTCAGTTTATTCAGCTGCCTGTAATCGATGCATAGTCTCAGGGACCCATCCTTCTTCTTCACAAACAGGACTAGAGCTCCCCAAGGAGATACATTTAATTACACTTACACCCCCTCAAATAGTAAAATTTTATTTTCACATATATAAAATTAATTTCCCGAAATCCGGGATGTTACAGTTCCCTCTATTTTTTTCTGATTTTCCAAAACCTGTTTCAAATAAAACTCAAATCGCATAAAATCCACAACACTTCAAATCTCATTTCATTCAAATGCGCACTCTGCCGTTTAGTGCGACTTTCCAACAGTTTTTAAAATAAAATAATTCAGAATTCAATAGTTACAAACCTTTATAAAAATGGAAAACAGAAATCAGAAAATTATTTACAAAACATCGATATAATGATCAAATTTACAGACTTCTGTATATGCACGCTTACTAATATAAAATACAAAATTTTATAACTACCCAATCAATGCAGTGACTCTGAACTCCAAGCTGCAGGAACCTCCTCTCTACTCCTTATCTGCCTCGGTATCCTTGTGACCTACGCGCGATAAAAACCGACGCGCTAAGCATATAGCTTAGTGGGTGTACACTAAACTCATTTATTAAAACTCATAAATAAATTTTCATAATAAACTCATAAATACCTTTTCATAATAAAAATATCACAATATACATATTTCAATTCCAAGCATTTACAGAAATAAAACGGGTGAAATTGATTCAAAGAAACAACTCATTTCAATTTATAATCCATATAAAACCAAATCATAAACTAGGTTATAATCATAAACGTATAAAATCAATTCTGAAATTCACTTATAAACATATTATTCAATTCATTTCAATTCTGGCCTTCTAGAGTACTCAACATAAACCAGGACTGAAATATGGGTCGTTCGACCACAGTGACTGCCTGTCGAACATAACTCCCACCCTAGGACGAATCCTAAGAGTGGTACGTATCTCCCAACTCTAGGACCGAGTGGTCGAAACCTAGAGAGGTACATAGCTCCCTATCCCAGGAACGAATCCTTAGGAAGGTACGTGTCTCCCTACCCCAGGACGAATCCGTGAGAAGGTACGTGTCTCCCTACCCCTGGACGAATCCATGAGGAGGTACATGATAAGTCATCAATAGCAATATCAATGTCGGTGCAGTACTGCTCGCTGAACTCAGCTGGTATACCAACCTCCTATATCCGTATATATGTCCAAGTATCCTAGGGCCATTTCACAATATCATTTCTTTATGGTCAAATTAAATTTTATTAAATTCAAATCAATAAACACATTTACAAAATTCAATATATATATATATATTCAAAATCAATTTATATATATATATATATATATTCTGTTAGTATTAAATGAATTGATATATATATATATATATATATATATATATATATATATATTCAAAATCAATTTATTACAAACAATATATATATACCAAATCATCCCAAAATCAATTTTAATTAACAAATCATAAACAATATATCATAAATAAACTAAAAACAATATCATATAATAATTTCGAAAATTTCTGAAAAATCTAAAAAAAATACAAACATTAGTGTACACCGAACCTGGACAATTTCTGGACACTAATTCTTTCATACTCTTCTTCCCTTCTTCTTCTCTTTCCTTTCTCTCTCTTCTTTCTCTCTCCTCTTCTCTCTTCTGTCTCGCTTCACTCTCCTTCTCCTCTTCTTTTCTTTTCTCTCACTCTTTCGGCTTGCTCTCTTCTTTTTTTTTTCTTCTTTTTCTTTCTTCTTCACCGCCTGTGTTGTTTGTTTTTTTTTTACTTTGTTTGCTGCTTTGCTTTTACAATGTAGATTTGTCTCTGGTTTGGTGAGTGGAATTCCACTTGCCATGATCCAATTGTGTTGTTTTTTTTTTTTTTTTAACTTTGCTTTTGTGTTTTTGGTGGAGAATTCCACTAAGGCACTAAGGTGTGTGTGTATATATATATATATATATATATATATATATATTATATAAATATCTTACCAATTGTCATTTGTTCCTTTACACTTCTTCAAATCCTAAAATAGCAACAAATTTACTCTTAATCACATGTACTTTACCAATTCTCCTTTAATTATCAAACTAACCCACCAATCCCATTCTATCTCAATAATATTCCAAACATATTTCACACTTAACTTTTGTATGCTCAATAATAATTAATAATAATCCAAGGATATTTATTCTATTTACGACAAATTAGGGGCGTTACAATTCTTCCCCTCTTAAGAAATTTCGTCCTCGAAATTTTTACCTCAGTCGAACAGTTGAGGATATTGTTGTCTCATGATTTCTTCACTTTCCTAGGTAGCTTCTTCTACCTTGTGATTTCTCCAGAGAACTTTCACCAGTGGAATTCTTTTATTTCGTAATTCTTTCATCTCTCGATCAAGAATCTGCACTGGTTCCTCCTCATATGTCAGGTATGGTCGGATTTCAATACTTTCGGCCTGAACTCTGTGAGAAGGATCAGATCTATATCTCCTCAGTATAGACACGTAGAAAACATTATGAATCTTTTCTAATTCTGGAGGTAAAGCTAGTCTGTAGGCTACTGGTCCCACACATTCAATGATTTCGTATGGCCAATAAACCTAGGACTCAGCTTACCTTTTCTACCAAATCTGAGTACTTTCTTTCACGGAGATACTTTCAGGAACACTTTCTCACCGACTTCATATTCTATCTCTTTCCTTTTCAAATCTGCATATGATTTCTGTCGGTTAGAAGCAACTTTCAATCTATCCTTGATAATCTTCACCTTCTCCTCAGTTTGTCGAATCAAGTCTAGGCCTACTAACCTGTCCTCTCCTAACTCTGTCCAGCATACTGGAGTCCTGCATTTCCTTCTATACAGTGCCTCATACGGTGCCATAGCTATGCTTGACTGGTAACTGTTGTTGTAGGCGAATTCAATCAATGGAAGATGATCCGCCCAACTCCCTTCAAAATCAATTACACAACTCCTGAGCATATCTTCAAGCACCTGAATTACCCTTTCTGATTGTCCGTCTGTCTGCTGATGGAAGGCTGTACTGAAACTCAGTCGAGTACCCAAGGCTTCTTGAAACTTCTTCCAAAATCTGGATGTAAACCTCGGATCTCTATCTGATATTATGGATGCAGGCACTCCATGCAATCTGACTATCTCTCTAATATACAATTCTGCCAGTCGATCTAGGGAATAGTCAGTTCTGACAGGTAGAAAATGTGATGACTTCGTCAATCGATCCACTATAACCCATACTGCATCGTGTTTACTCCGGGTGAGTGGCAAACCTGTGACAAAGTCCATTGTAATACGATCCCATTTCCATTCAGGTATTGCTATTGGCTGTAACAATCCTGATGGAACCTGGTGTTCAGCTTTCACCTGTTGACAGGTCATGTATCTATTCATAAATTCTACCACATCTTTCTTCATACCAGACCACCAATACTGAGTTTTCAAGTCTCTATACATTTTTATACTACCTGGGTGCATCGCATACAAACCACTGTGTGCCTCTGTCAGGATCATCTTTCTCAATTCTTCATCATCTGGAATACAAATTCTGTCTCTGAAATACACAATACCATCAGCTCTGATTGAGAAATCCGGATGCTTCCCTTCTGGGATCTGTTCACATATCATCTGGATTCTAGCATCCTGCTTCTGTTTAGCGGCAATCTGCTGAATCAGACTGGGTCTGCATACCAATTCAGCTACCAATGCATTATTTGGATTCAGTTGTAATTGCACATTCATAGCCTTCAAAGCAAACAGTGCTTTTCTGCTCAGAGCATCTGCTACCACATTCGCCTTTCCTGGATGGTAGTCGATTACACAATCATAGTCTTTAATCAACTCCATCCACCGTCTCTGTCTCAAATTTAGCTCTCTCTGGGTAGGCAGATATTTCAGACTCTTGTGATCCGTGTATATATAACACTTCTCACCATACAAGTAATGCCTCCAGATTTTCAAAGCAAATACTATGGCTGCAAGTTCCAGATCATGTATCGGATAGTTCTGCTCATGATTTTTCAGTTGTCTAGACGCATATGCAACCACCTTACCTTCATGCATCAATACACAACCTAAACCCTGATGTGAGGCATCACTATAAATCACAAAGTCCTTACCTGAAACAGGCTGAATCAGAACTGGAGCCTTAACTAGCATCGCCTTCAATCGGTCAAAAGCTGCCTGGCATCTATCAGTCCATTCAAATCTGACATTCTTATGCAGTAGCTTGGTCAACGGACTTGCTATGGAGGAGAATCCCTTCACAAACCGTCGATAATAACCTGCCAAGCCTAGAAAACTTCTGACTTCTGTAATATTTCTGGGAGGCTTCCATTCCACTATTGCTTCAATCTTTTTCGGATCTGCCTTAATACCCTCTGCTAACACAATGTGACCCAGAAATGCAATCTCAGACAACCAAAACTCACATTTACTTAATTTGCCATACAGTTGCTTCTCTTTCAGAATTTGCAATACTACTTTAAGGTGCCTGTCATGGTCCTCGGCCGTCTGTGAGTATACCAGGATATCATCGATAAATACCACCACAAACTGATCCAAGTATGGTCGGAAATATTCGGTTCATCAAGTCCATAAAGGCTACAGGTGCATTAGCAGCCCAAATGGCATCACTACAAATTCATAGTGTCTATACTTGGTTCTGAATGCAGTTTTCAGAATATCTGACTCTTTTATTCTCAACTGATGATAACCTGATCTCAGATCGATCTTTGAGAAGACACAGGCTCCTCTCAGCTGATCAAATAAATCATCGATTCTCGGCAACGGATACTTGTTTTTGACAGTAAGTTTATTCAGCTGCCTGTAATCAATACATAGTCTCAATGACCCATCCTTCTTTTTCACAAACAGCACTGGAACTCCCCAAGGGGATACACTGGGTCTGATGAAGCCCTTTTCCAGCAATTCTTGTAACTGTATCTTCAGTTCTGCTGGTGCCATTCTATAAGGAGCTATCGATACTAGAGACGTACCTGGTACCACATCAATCACAAACTCCACTTCTCTCTAAGGTGGCAAACTAGGAAGCTCCTCCGGAAACACATCTGCAAAGTCACACACAGTGGGTATATTCTGGATTTCAGAATTAACCTTTCTAGAATCAACCACCTGTGCCAAATATGCTTCACAACCCTTTCTGATCAGTTTACAGGCTGTAGTGGCTGAAATGACATTGGAGAGAAAATCCCTCCGTTCACCCACCATTGTGATTTCTGCACCATCTGCTGTTCTGAGGGTCACTCGTTTCAGTTCACAGTCAATCACCACTTTATGCCGAGTTAACCAATCCATGCCTAGGATCACATCAAACTCATGGAATGGCAACTCCATCAAATCTCCTGGGAATTCACACTCCTGTATCAGAATAGGACAATTTCTATACACACGATTCACAACTACACTTTGGCCTATCGGATTACTGACTAACACATCATATTCAGTAGGTTCAGTTTCCAGATTTCGGTGTTTCAGCATGGCATCACATATATATGAATGAGTGGAACCTGGATCTATCGATGCAATAGCTATAGTATCAAAAATAGAAATAATACCAGCTATCACGTCAGACGCATCTTTGTCTTCTTGAGCTCTAACACCATAAACTCGTGCAGGAGCTCGACTATCGGGTCTTGCCACTAACTCTGACACTCCTCTGTGGCTACCACCTTCAGGTACTGCCTGACTAGGCCTCCTACATCTGGAAGTAGCAGGAGCTGATCTCTCTTGCTGCTGAGCAGGGATAGATCGAATATGTGGGCAATCTCTCAGGAAATGGTCACGAGATCTACATCTCAGGCAGGCTCCTGTAAGCTTCCAGCATTCACCAGGATGTTTTCTTCCACAATGTTCACACAAGGCAGGGGCTGGTCCCCTAACTGCACTCCTAGGGGTACTGGCAACGGAAGTTGCAGACTGACTAGGCCGAGCTGTGGGTACAGGCCTTTGTGACTGCACTGGACCACTAGGCCGCGGTCCCTTAAATTTCTTACTCTGGGACTGATATGAACTGGATGACCCTGCCCCTCTTCTTTGCTGTCCTCTGTCTTTTCTGGCCTGCTCTTCCTTCTTAATTCTTTCTACATTCAGAGCTGCCGAGACGAGTCTGGTAAAATCTTCAAATTCAAAGGCAGCCACCTATAACATTCCTCAAATAATCAATATTCTATTCATAGATTCACAATTCAGTAAGTAGAAATTAGGAATGTCACACAACATGTAGGCGGATATAGTCGTTCAATCCATCTTCAAACCTTCTACATTTATCTGCCTCTGTCGCCACCATGTCTCGTGCATATTTACTCAACCTGATAAATTCTCTCTCATATTCAGTCATTGTCATCTGCCTTTACTTCAAGTTGGTAAATTCCCTCTTCAGATTGTCCAAATAGATGCGACCAATATATTTTCTCCGAAACTCCTTATGAAAGAAATCCCACGTTCTGTCCTCTGGTCGCATTGTCTGTATAATGGAGGTCTACCATTGATAGGCATCCTCATGCAATAAAGATACTGCACACTCCAGTCTCTCTGCAGGTGTACAGTGCATCTGCTCTAATATTCTGTCAGTCCTCTCAAACCAGTACTCTGCGGCAGATGCATCCTCATCCTTTCTGCCATGGAAATCCGTGGGTCTGTATTTAGCCAGTCGCTCTATGGCTGATCTTCGTGGTGCTGCTCTAGCAATATTCTGAAAGAACTCAGCCATCTGCTGCATAAATGCTGACTGTACAGGGTCCGCCACTCTCGGGCTTACTAATTCCCTAGATGCTCTCCCAGCCACGCTGGCGGGACTCTCAGGTCTATTACCGCTTCCTTCCATTTCTTTTATCCTATATCAGACAAAAGAGAGGTCTGCAGATTAGAATCACACATTCCTATAGGTATCTTTAGACAATGCATGCATATACAGACTTTTTGGTCCAGAAACGCCTAAACCGCGCTATGATACCACTTAAAATGTAACACCCCCTGACCCGACTCGACTGGATCAACCCAGGGAGCGTTACCGGGTTTTCAAATACTTTCTAAATTCACTTTATACATTTCAAACCATTGAAAATCGTATCAATTTGTAATTTAATAATATTTTTCTAGTGAGCCCATCAAAATTTTAATTTTAAAAATTTCGGCAGAGTTCCCTCTATTTTTTTCTGATTTTCCAAAACCTATTTCAAATAAAACTCAAATCGCATAAAATCCACAACACTTCAAATCTCATTTCATTCAAATGCGCACTCTGCCGTTTAGTGCGACTTTCCAACAGTTTTTAAAATAAAATAATTCAGAATTCAATAGTTACAAACCTTTATAAAAATGGAAAACAGAAATCAGAAAATTATTTACAAAACATCGATATAATGATCAAATTTACAGACTTCTGTATATGCACGCTTACTAATATAAAATACAAAATTTTATAACTACCCAATCAATGCAGTGACTCTGAACTCCAAGCTGCAGGAACCTTCTCTCTACTCCTTATCTGCCTCGGTATCCCTGTGACCTACGCGCGATAAAAACCGACGCGCTAAGCATATAGCTTAGTGGGTGTACACTAAACTCATTTATTAAAACTCATAAATAACTTTTCATAATAAACTCATAAATACCTTTTCATAATAAAAATATCACAATATACATATTTCAATTCCAAGCATTTACAGAAATAAAACGGGTGAAATTGATTCAAAGAAACAACTCATTTCAATTTATAATCCATATAAAACCAAATCATAAACTAGGTTATAATCATAAACGTATAAAATCAATTCTGAAATTCACTTATAAACATATTATTCAATTCATTTCAATTCTGGCCTTCTAGAGTACTCAACATAAACCAGGACTGAAATATGGGTCGTTCGACCACAGTGACTGTCTGTCGAACATAACTCCCACCCTATGACGAATCCTAAGAGTGGTACGTATCTCCCAACTCTAGGACCGAGTGGTCGGAACCTAGAGAGGTACATAGCTCCCTATCCCAGGAACGAATCCTTAGGAAGGTACGTGTCTCCCTACCCCAGGACGAATCCGTGAGAAGGTACGTGTCTCCCTACCCCTGGACGAATCCATGAGGAGGTACATGATAAGTCATCAATAGCAATATCAATGTCGGTGCAGTACTGCTCGCTGAACCCAGCTGGTATACCAACCTTCCTATATCCGTATATATGTCCAAGTATCCTATGGCCATTTCGCAATATCATTTCTTTATGGTCAAATTAAATTTTATTAAATTCAAATCAATAAACACATTTACAAAATTCAATATATATATATATATATATATTCAAAATCAATTTATTACAAACAATATATATATACCAAATCATCCCAAAATCAATTTTAATTAACAAATCATAAACAATATATCATAAATAAACTAAAAACAATATCATATAATAATTCCGAAAATTTCTGAAAAATCTAAAAAAAATACAAACATTAGTGTACACCGAACCTGGACAATTTTTGGGCACTAATTCTTTCCTACTCTTCTTCCCTTCTTCTTCTCTTTCCTTTCTCTCTCTTTTTTCTCTCTCCTCTTCTCTCTTCTCTCCCGCTTCACTCTCCTTCTCCTCTTCTTTTCTTTTCTCTCACTCTTTCGGCTTGCTCTCTTCTTTTTTTTTTTCTTCTTTTTTTTTCTTCTTCACCGCCTGTGTTGTTTTTTTTTTTTTTTTTACTTTGTTTGCTGCTTTGCTTTTACAATGTAGATTTGTATTTGGTTTGGTGAGTGGAATTCCACTTGCCATGATCCAATTGTGTTGTTTTTTTATTTATTTTATTTTATTTTATTTTTTTAACTTTGCTTTTGTGTTTTTGGTGGAGAATTCCACTAAGGCACTAAGGTATATATATATATATATATTATATATATAAATATCTTACCAATTGCCATTTGTTTCCTTACACTTCTTAAAATCCTAAAATAGCAACAAATTTACTTTTAATTACATGTACTTTACCAATTCTCCTTTAATTATCAAACTAACCCACCAATCCCATTCTATCTCAATAATATTCCAAACATATTTCACACTTAACTTTTACATGCTCAATAATAATTAATAATAATCCAAGGATATTTATTCTATTTACGACAAATTAGGGGCGTTACAGAATTGATTTTGATTAAATAGTTTGGAAAGTCGCACTGAATTTGGAAGGGTGTGCAAAAATGATATGATAAATTCGAAGTGTTGATTTTATTGAAAACTGATTTTGGGAAGTCAGAAAAACAGAGGGAACTCTGGCAAACTTTTCAGAAATTTATTTGGGTCATTATTAATGTTTACATTTTAATTTTAAAAGTATGGTTTAATAAAAGTAAAGTAAGAGATTTCAGTAGATGGTAGCGCTCCCTGATTCGGTCTGAGCGGCTTGGGTCAGGGGGTGTTACAAGTGAAATGTTAGTTAGTGAAATATTTTTATGTGAAATGTTGGTTAGTGAAATGTTTGTTATTGAAATATTTGTCAGTGAAATGTTAATTAATGAAATTTGTTCTAAAATGTTAGTTAGTGAAATGGTGTAATAAAATGTATGTTAGTGAAATATTAATGAGTGAAATGTTAGTTAATGAAATGTGTTTTAATGAAATGTTGTAGTGAAATATTAGTTAGTGAAAAATTTGACAGTGAAATATTAGTTAGTGAAATGTTATAGTGAAATGTTTGTCAGTGAAATATTGTTTAGTGAAATATTTATCAGTGAAATATTGTTAATGAAATGTTTGCAGTGTAACCTTATTAGTGAAATCTTTTTTTTTTCCTATGTAGTGAAATGTTATTATAATCTAAACATTTGTCACTTATTTCAGGAAATGAATAACCGTAGGCTTATACTCAACTATAATGTACAATGTGATATGGTAGATTATGTTGGGGGTTCACCAGAGGCATTGGTTTTTAAAGAGTTGACACTTAAAGGGTTGGTTGAGTTAATATATCGTAAGTATAACATTGATAGTACATGGTATGACATAGCCATTAGTATGGTCGCTTATAGTTATAACCTGAGAAAGTTACAAATTCTGGGCGACGATGATGTTACAATATTTTGTTTCAATATTTTGACAGGAATCACAGCCATTTTGATGTTTCCATTGCCTGATCTTGAAGACATGGTTGATTGACGAATTTCCTCATTTTTGTTTAGATTTTTGAATTTATGTAATGATTTTACTTCTATTATGTTATTAATTGAAAGAGTAACTTGAATATCACAATTAGTCCATTGCTATTTAATTAGTTTTATTGTTGTTTTTATTACTTTTCTTAAACCAAATTGTCAACTTGCATATTTTATGTAGTCAACCTGTACAATCTTTTAAGATACATATTATATGTTGTAGTCAATATGTGCAATCTTTATACATATAAAAACAATTATTATCCTCTATTATTTTTACATATAATAAACATAAAAAAACTATAATATCGATTATCATTGATGTTGGAGTGAATAAACATAAAATAGAATGAAATTGTAATAATAACTGCAGCGGTAGCCAAGAAATATGCCAAAACTCTGATCTTTCTTCGCGTTTTCCCTGCCAATCATAGAAACACACATGATATTGAGAGCAGAGCTATGTACTAACCTAATATCATAAACAAACACAAAGGAAATAATTCGAACATGTCATTTCCCTCAACACAAAGGTCTATTCTTATACATAAAAGCAAATACTAGCAGTGAAAGAAAGCAGTAGTCTTGCATCCCCAAACCGCAAAGATTAATGTTTTGACAACCTTATATAAGATCTTTATAATATATCAAAGAAAATCCAAAACATGAGAAGCAGACAAGTCATGACAAGATGAATACAACAATCACATAAAACCAATTACATTTTTGTTACAAGCCGTTCACATTTTTGCTTGTTTTCTAAAAACTTCATTTTCTTTCCAAATTTTATGTGCTGTCATTAACTAGAACACAAGAGGAGCAACTTACTTTCAAAAAAAAAAAAAAAAATAGTTGAACTTCAATGGGTTCTTTCGGTTCACAGTAGCATCCACAATTAATATAAAACTTTCAAATTGACACAACATTTGACTCTAAAGGTACCCATTCACTTATTTGGATATATAATAAATCATCGGATATTGCTCAAAAGCCTTAAAAACAAGAATTCTATATTAATAAATACTTAATTTTGTATAGAGATCCCACGGTAGCACTATGCTTCTAATCATAATAAAGGATATAACAATATGTTGGTATTTATACAAAAACCAACTTTATATCAAAACACATGAAAAGCAACTGCATTCACCAAAGTCATTGATTACAATAACACGCCGGAGAAGAATATCTAAGCATAAAATTAATAAAAGAAACATAACTCAATTTAACTAGACAAAAACATTAAATTACAATTTGCCCTTTATTTTAATTGTCTATCTAGCACGTAAATACTTATTTTCATATACAGACTAATTAGTGGTAATAATTATCGACACTCCTACTAAAAAAAGGTTGAATATTTCTAACCTAAAACTACAAATTTGAATTTCCTTTAAAAAAATTTATTGATACTTCCCTGTTAACATACTCCAGATTATACAATTATAAATTAAGTTCAATCAACTGCTAAGGCAAGTTTAAACGGAATTTGCACCCTATACTGCTTGTTCTGTTACTATAAATTTAAACAACTAGTAAGGGAAAATAATTATGAGGTTAGGAGGGGCCATGCCCGTGACCAATAATTTAAATATAATAGATACACACACATATATGTGTGTGTGTCTATTATACACATATACATATATATAGGCGCAAAATAAGAAGAGGGAAATTGGAGGGGACGGGGTTTCAAATTCTTATTTTATTACTATACATAATTTATTTTTTTATTTTAAAATTAAATATATAATTTTTTTATATATTAAATTTTTTTTTCAAAACTTTTTGGGGACCCCTGCCTCCATTACCGTCCAACCCTGCATATATACATATATATATATGTATAATGTATATATATATATACATAGACACACATACATATACATATATATACATGTGTATATATATACTTATACATATATACACATGCAATATATATATGTATGTATGTATGCATATACATATACATATATTATATATATTTATGTATATATATACATATACACATATACATATTATATAAATATGTATATATGTGTTTGTGTGTGTGTATATATATATATATGTTTGGTTTGAAAACACTTAGAAAAAATTTATGGGTGGGGTTTATAGTCAACCCGTAATCAATCCGTATTAATGCGAGTTTAAAAATGAAGTAATACTCGAGTATTCTAAAAATATGGTCTGCGGGTACGGTCCGGGTATAGCAAATCCATACCATTTTGCCAACCTTTAATATAATTAGTTTTATTGAAACTGTGATTCAAGTTTTTGGTATTTTGTAATTATCCATTTAAATTTGTTTTAAAATGTTCCCTCTAGTTTTGTAAATTATCCTTTTTTAAAAATAAATTAAATTATCCTTTTACTAGAAAAGAAACAAAGGCAAATTATTTTTCTTAAAAGAGTAAGGATTGTTACTTATTTTTAGAATATGTCAGCTTATTTATTTTCTATTTAATTGTTTTCAAACAATTTTGGTACAATCCATAAAATTAATGTAAATATTTGACAATAACAATTTTAGAATTCTTAAATTCTTAAACAATAACATTACGCGACTAAAAAAATTAATCAAATAATCAACACAAACAATGTAGCAAGTGACTTGTCCTTACGGTGTCACTCGCCACATCGCCCCAAGAATAACTATACGATAAAAATAAATCATGTGCTACATCATTTAGATTGATTTTTTTTTTATAATATTACGAGTTATATAACATTACTCGTTTTTGGATTAAAATACATTTACGATCATGTAAAATTTGCCCCATGTAATCATACACTCACCTCATTAAAACCACAAACACAAATTAAATTGCCAATTTTAAGGTCGAAGTGAAAGGAATTTGATTCCTACACGTTTTGCTTTAATCTAGCCAATTAGGTCATCTCCTTACGAACTAAGGAACGTGTGGAATGTTTATTTTACAATGGAAAATTTTAACTAAAATAAGATGATTGTAATAGTATATCAACATTAATAACGACCGTTACTTCTTATTAGAATGTCAGACTATTTATTTTTCAATTAATTACTTCCAATCAAAATGAAATTTTCTAGAACGTCAGACAGATAACACACATTAATAACATCTGAAACCTTAAAAGTTCCAAATAAATTTTCAAAACATAACCGTCATTTTTATCTCTATAATTCAATAAAGCTTTTACCTAATTTCAACATCAGTATAGGTTAACAAGACAATATCATTTTTAGCACAAATATATTTTTCAATTTATCTATAAAATGATATGATTGAACAACAAGTGTTTTTCACCATAAATAGATCAATTGCACAAACCTATTGCAAGTATATAGAATTATTTTGTGCTTCCAATAAATTCATTAAGATTTTCCAATTACTAAACAAAAGTACATAAACTTGTTTATTTAAAGAAATTCATAAATATAATTATTTATTGGAATAACTTATATATGTATATATTAAATACTTTTTTTTTCTTCTAGAAAGTCAAAACGGATATTTGTAGCATAATAATTTGAAGTCAACAAGGTCACTGCCACTTCACTATTTATCAACACAAAATATCAAATTAATTAAAACTCAAAAATCCTAAATTTTATTTTTTGCGCCAACAATTAAAATTTTAAAACCCTAATTTTATTTTTTTTGCGCCAATTAATTAAAACCCTAATTATTTTTTATGTAAAATTATTTTTAATAGAAATTAAAAGGTTAAATCCAACTTTTTTTTTTTGTGAAACAAAATCTTAATTAAGTTAAATAGATAAGGCTTCCTTCTCTCAATAAATTCTATATTAACTATGTTCCCATATTAGCTAAAAATAAATATTATTTTTTTTAAAAGACCAAAAATAAACCTTTTTAGTGTATATAAAACACTGCTCCAAGGCACTTAAAAATTCCTCACATCATCTTCTGCTTTTCTGCAAACTATGGTCGAGACTGAAAATGCCAAGGCAAGGTTCACTTATTCCCAATCTATTTGTTTTTTGGTTTATTTTGCTGTTCTTTTTATGTATAATCAAGACTCTTTTCTGAAAAATCCATTTTCCAAAGGCTGTTTTATGATCGAGTTTTCAAGAACGTAGTAGTAGGATAAATCAAGATTCATGAACAAATCGATTTTCTAAAAACTATTTTATGATTGAGTTTTCAAGTAAGTAGTAGTATGATAAATCAAGATTCAAGAACATGTCGAAATGGTTCAATGGTATCAAAAACCGTGAAAATGCATTTGGTAATGTCTTTACTAAAAGATGAGAAGAGGATTTTCCGTCTCTATTTTAAGAATATGAACTATCTTTGAATTGTCTATTGTGTTGTCTCTTTTATGCATTAGATTTTGTCGATAATCGTGATTCAAGAACACGTTAATAACACGTTTGGCAGTTTAGACCGTAAAATCACATTCCGATACTAAATTTTGGTTTAATACTACTAGTTTCTTGATCACAATTTTTATCATTCGAATTGAAATTTTGAAACCGAAATTTTTTTTACCAAACAGACCCGAATTTACTTATTTATTTATTTTCTTTATATATTTCAATTCTTTGTGTATACAGGTAGATCGTATGAGGATTGGTTCAAGGGACGAATCGGACCGTCAAAGTCACAATTTAAGAACAAGAAAAAAGAAGATGATAGAAATCAATTATGATCTTGCACTGAATTTTAATGTCTACCATGGGGACGGCATAGAGGATCCAACCTCCAACCCTGGTGTACAAAATAGGATTTACTGTGTGGTATTCTCGGTTGCTCCTGGTGTAGAGTACCACACCCATCCAGTAGTGGGATTTCCCGACCCTGTTTGGAGACAGAGTTTCAGGATAGGGCTACATGAGGCCTTAGATAACTACGCGTTTATAAACGTGGAAGTGATGAGGCTTCATTCCAAGTCGGATCCTGGATCCTCGGACGGAATAACGGTAGTGGGTCGGGCAAGGATCCCTCTGCCGAGCATGGTGTCGACGAGGAAAGAAGGACGATTCGGGCTAGTGAGACAGGGGGATAACGGGTTCAAAGCCGAGGGGCACATTGTGGTCTCAATGGAGTTCGAGAAGGTTCATCATATGGGTTAAATTTAACTCATTTCGATGAACCTTTTATTTAGGTGGGCAACTTTAATATGAAATTTAAATGACCGTCTTTGTTATAATTTTTGTTTGTTTGAGTTTGTATTTAGAATTGTGATCTAGGGACTAGGGTTGGATTCTCATGTATTTGGTTCCTGAAATTGAATGGTTTAAGTTTGTTTTTACAGATTAAAATTATGAAGTCATATATAGAGGCAAATTATGCTATCTAGAATTGCATGTACCAGTATTGGTTTTATTATTTTTATCAAATCGGTCTTTAATTTTATTGGCTTTGGATTTTAATCTCAAAAATATTTATTGTACAAGTTTTGGGAAAACCCATTACAAATTTATGTACAAAATATTATGTTTTTTGAAAGAACAAATATAAATAACGAGGTATTTAAAAATCAATAAAAAAAAAAAACCTTGTTCCCCCCTGTAACACCCCCTGACCCAACCCGACTGGACCGACCCAGGGAGCGTTATCGGGTTTTCAAATACTTTCTAAATTCACTTCATACATTTTCACACCATTGTGAGCCCATCAAATAAATTTTCAAACCATTGGAAAACCACATAGTTTATAATGTCAAAACAGTTTCGAGTGAGCCCATCAAATCATATTTTCAAAAATTTCGGCAGAGTTTCCTTTGTTTTTCGGATTTCCCAAAACCTGTTTTTCCACAACTCAAATCAAATAAAAATCACAACAACACTTCAAATATCATTTTCAATCAAATGCGCACTCTGCCGTTTAGTGCGACTTTCAAACAGTTTATAAAATACAATAACTCAGAATTCAATAATTACAAACATTCTAAAAATGAAAGACAGAAATCATAACATTATTTACAAAACATATATATATCTCTTCGAAATTACAGACTTCTGTATATGCATGCTTACAGAATATATATATACAAAAATATATTACTACCCAAATCAATGTAGTGACTCTGAACTCTCCTCTGCAGCTGGTGCCTCTTCAGTCTTTTCCATCCTCTGTATCTTTATTACCTACGCGTTAGAAACAAAACTAACGCGCTAAGCAATACTGCTTAGTGGGTGTACATTAAACTTAAGTATTAAAATCAGAAATAACCTTTCAGAAGAGAACGAAATATCACATTATAATTAAATATAAGCATATTCAATGCAAATCATTTACAATGCAAATCAGTTACAGAAATAAAACTGTTGAGATCATTTCAAAGGGACACTCATTACAATAAATAATTCATGTAAAACCAAAGCATAAACATATACAATCGATTTCGAAATTCACTTATAAACATATTATTCAAATCATTCAATTCTGGCCCTCTAGAATACTCAACATATACCAGGACTGGAATATGGGTCGTTCGACTACAGTGACTGTCTGTCGAACATAACTCCCACCCTAGGACGAATCCTAAGAGTGGTACGTATCTCCCTACCCTAGGACTGAGGGTTCGGACCCTAGAGAGGTACATATCTCCCTATCCTAGGAACGAATCCTTAGGAAGGTACGTGTCTCCCTACCCCAGGACGAATCCGTGAGGAGGTACGTGTCTCTCTACCCCTGGACGAATCCATGAGGAGGTACATGATAAGTCAGCAATAGCAATATCAATGTCGGTGCAGTACTGCTCACTGAACCCAGCTGGTATACCAACCTCCTATATCCATTTCTATGTCTAAGTATCCTAGGGCCGTTTCGATCAAACATTTTCAAATAGTCACTGTAATTTACAAATCCATGGGCAACTCAATAACTATATATATATATATACAATTCAAACGATATTATTAAAATATACATATATGATTTCATGAAAAGTAAACAATATTCATACAATATTCTCACTCGAGTAATTTCAATAAAATCGTGATAATCAAAATACGATCAAAAATATAAAATCATTCCAAGAAAAATATTATGAACACATAATAACAATATTCTTCAAATAAATCGCAGATGCAAACTAAAAATACTTAATGCTTTTTGTAAAGTATTCGAAAACGGTTGTACACCAACCTGGATACCGTTTCCTTTCGACAAATTGCGTTTCTAGGTTTCTTTTTACTTCTCTTTTCCCTTTCTCCTTCACTTTCCTCTTCACTTTCCTTCCTCTTTTTTTTCTTCTTCTTCTTCTTATTCTTTCTCTGCCTTCTTTTTTCTTCTTTTTTCTCTTCTTTCTTTCTTCTTCTTCTTTCTCTTCTTTCTTCTTTTTCTCGGTCTCTCCCTCTCTCTTTTCCTCTGTTCTGTTTCGTTGGCTTCTGTGAGAAGCCAAATTTTTTTTTATATTATTTTGGTTATCCCGACCGTCGCCGCGACCTGTGGTCGCGCCACCAGGTCGCGTTGCTCTTTGGAGCAACTCCACCGCCTTCATCGCGATCACACCTCGCGGTCTCCTGGTCGCGATGGTGGTCGCGATGCTCACTACCAGGATTTTCAATTTTTCATCGCGAGCCAGTTAGCGCGATCTGAGGTCGCAGTGACCAGGTTGCGATGCTTACTGCCCGAAAATGTCATTTTTCGCCGCGAGCAGCTCATCGCGATTTGTGGTCGCGGTAAGGGGTTGCGGTACTCACTGCCTCAGTTTTTCACTTCTTTTTCATTTCTGGACCGTTCCATGTGGTCCACCTGAAAACATTTAATTACATTTCCACCCCTCACATCACAAAATTTATATTCACATATTCAAACTTAATTATCCGAAATTTGGACCCCCCCCCCCCCCCCCCCCCCCCCCCCCAAAAAAAAGTGTGGGCAAACCTCTCATTGATTGTGAGTTGTCAGAGTTGCTATCTAAAATGCGCTTGTAGTGTCGCTATCCGAAGTGCACATATGATATAACCCTTGACGTGGATTTTTGAATTCGCATGTAGTGATTGACTTAGGCACTTGACTTGGATTTTCGGATTTACGGATTCGCATGTAGTGATTGATTTTGGTAAACTTGTAGTTATTAATTTAAGACAGTTTAACTCTGGCTATCATTTTTTCTTTTTTTCTATGTTTTATCTTAAAAAAAAGAAAAGAAATTTGAGCAACTGACTCGTATGTGTTTGAGATTATTTTAAGTTATGAAATAATCATGTATAATCTATAATTAAAAAAATATTTGATAAATTAATTAAATGTTTATTATTTCTTAAGCTGTTTGACTAATAATTAGATTCAAACAACTTAGGAAATAATCAACTTTTAATTAATACACCAAATATTTTTAAAAGTAAAAATTGTTAAAAATAGTCTAAAAAGTACGTGAAAAATTATGTTTAATCCCTTTTGAAAATATCATAAACATCCCTTAACACACTAAAAAACCACCCCTAATTGAATATACACACATACAAAGTGACATAACAGTAGAATCAACAAGAGATTAAAAGGTACAAACGGAGACCGTGACATCTCACGGCAAGGATGAACGGCAAATGCGAAAGCGACGAAGACGAGGTTGAACGGCGGCGAGGGAGCTTGAACGTCGACGGAAAATGGCGGCGAGGGAAACGACAGTGAGGTAATGCGAGAGAGAAATCGCGTTTGGGATTCTTAGGGTTTCCGTGTCGGCGACGGAGACAAGGTTGAACAGCGACGAGGGAACTTGAAAATCGACGGAAAATGGCAGCGAGGGACGGCGAGGGTCAACGGCAATGAGGAGGAAGGGGGGAGGGGGGGGGGGGGGGGGGAGGAGGGAGAAAAACTTTTCAGATTCTAGATTTTGTTTAGAGAGAGAAAAATCTAATTTATTAAAAGAGGAAAATCAAATCTGAAAATATAATGGTGGGTTCAACTCAAATTTTACTTTCCAATTTATATAAGGTTTAAAAAAATAATTTGTTATTTTAGAAATGATTAAAAATAATTATTTTTTTATTTAAGACTAATTTTTAATAATTTTTAGACCATTTTTTATTTTGTCCTTTTTTTTAATCTATGATTATTTTATAACTTATAAACTCTCGTGTAGTTTTAATTTAGATCAGTTTTGACAGAACTCTCTAAACAGGTTTTGGCAACCCTATTTGGGAATCAGCCCTCGTAAAAAAAATATAGTAAATTTATAGGTAGGGATAGGCACGATTCAATTCAGTTTTCAAAAATTGAAACCGAATTGATTGAATTGAAGTTGTAAACCAAATTAAATTAACTCGGTTCGATTTAATACGGTTTTAGGCCTAATGAACCTTTTTCATGTATTTGAATTTAATAGGTTTTAACTGCTAATTTGAACTATAGTTTTTAGTTTTAGTCTTTGGGTTAGTGATTTTTATTCAAAAAGCATAAATTCAAATATAATAAATAAAAGTAAAAACTAATAAAACATAATAAATGAAAACAAAAACTAGTATGTAGTATATTCTAAAACTGCAGAATTATTCTAAACCATAACAAAATAACAATCTAAAATTATACACAATGACAAAATTATTTAATAAAATAAAAAAATACCAGAATTTTTTTTTTCTTCTTTTTATATGTGGTTTCAAACGAATGTAGATGCTCGGATTGTAACGCCCCTAATTTTTCGTAAATATAATAAATATCCTTGAATTATTATTAATTATTATTGAGCATGCAAAAGTTAAGTATGTGATTTAAATTGGTGGAAAGTATAGATTTATTCGATATATAGTGTATAAACAAATAGTGCTTTTAACTGATTTAACTCCCATGAGAGATATTATTTTCATGGTGCCTTTGGATGATAATGGATCCAATTGAATATTGGTGAAGTTAATTTGGTAATTGGATAAGTGTGGAATATTTTTGGAATAATTATCCAAATAGAATGTGATTAATTATAAATTGGTTGTCATTTTAGGATTTTGAAAAGTCAAGGGAGCATGTTGCAATTAAGGATATATACGTGTGTGTGCAGGCAAGCTGGCTCCACTCACAAAAAAAAAAACAAAAACAAAAAAATAAAAGTCAAACAAAATAAAATTGGCACAGCAACCACAAACCAAAAACAAAACAACTAGAAACAGAGCAATATCGGCCAAGGGAGGAAGAAAGAAAAAGAAGAAAAAGAAGAAGAAGAGAAATAAGGGAGGAGAAAGCCGAGAGAGAGGAGAGAAGGGAAGAAAAGAAGAAAGAGAAAGAGAAAGAAAAGAAAAGAAAAGAAGAAGAGAAGAAGAGGAAGAAAAAAAAAGGCGGAGGAAAAAAAAATGTTTCTAGAAACGGTTTCCAGGTTGGTGTACACTTTTATTTTAAAGTGTTAATTTTCAGATTCAAACTGATTAGTTGAATTTTTAATAATTCGTAAGTTTCGAATTGAATTGATTTGTGAATAAATTTTGAAAATGATTTTGGAATTTTATATATGTGGATTTTGTTGATTTTGATAATTTTAGTTTGCAGAATATATTGTCATAATTAACTTTCGGTTTCTATATATATCTATTTGTGTTTTGAATACTTTGGTTTATAAATATTGCTTGATATTGATTTTGAAATAGCTTGATATTGATTTTGGAATAATTGAGAGGATTTCTGTTTTACAAAATTTATTTGATTGTGCTATAGAAATTTTAAAGTTGAAAATTGAGAATTTTTGATAATTTGTGAAATCTGAAATACCTGAATAATGGCCCTGATATATATATATATATATATATGGGAATATGAATATAGGAGATTGACATGTTAATGGGTATATTTAGCAGTACTGCACCGATATTTCTGTATTGATATCACTCTATGGATTATCAGCAGTCACTGTTGTGGCCAATCCTTGCGTGAAGCTGTTTCCGACGGGTAGTTCTAGTTGGTTCCGATGTCGAAAATAATATTTGTATATAGATACCATTTCTGCGAGCAGTCTTGTTGGTTCCAATGTTGAAATGGGAAATCCGACAGTATGTTCGGCAGGCAGTTCTCGTTGGTTCCGATGCTGAACAACCCGTAATCCAGTCCTGTAAAACCATGTTATGTGTATCAGAAGCCTAATTAAGAAATGAATAATGGAGTTACTGAAAACTATGAAATGAATCCAAAGGAATTTTATTTGAGATTTAAATCCAGAAACATCCGAAAATGTTTTAATTAATATAGCTTCAGTTTATTCCATATTTATAATATTATGTTTTATTTACTTATGAATGATAATACGCATTTCTGATATTTATTTCCGTTGTTTTATATCATATTGAAAATATGTTAGTGTACACCCATTAAGTTATATGCTTAGCGCGTTGATGTTTATCATGTGTAAGTAATAGAGATACCAGCGGAAAAAAAAAATTGAAGAATTGATAGTTGCAAACAGAGTCCAAAGTCACATTACTCCTGGGTAGTTATTTACGTCCTAATGTATACTTATTTATTGATGTATGCATGCATATAAAAGAATGTGAGAGTTAATAAAGTATAAGTTTTGTAAATATTCATTTAATAGTTTATGTGGTTTTCAAATTATGAGATTTTATTTTTTCTGAAATATCATTTATTTATTATTTTGTTGAAAATGTTTGGAAAGTCGCATTACATGGAAGGGTGCGCATACTGTTGTTGAGAATTTGAAGTGTGTATTTTGGAAAATTGTAATTTTGGTAAACAGATTTTTGGCAAATTAGAAAAATAGAGAAAACTCTGTCAAAATTTTTCAAACAGTTTTTGGTGGGCTCACTGTAAAAGATTTTAAAATACAAAATATTTTTACAAAGATTTTCAAAATGTAAATTAAGTTTGGAAAAGTTTGAAACCGGGTAGCGCTCCTTAGTTCGATCCAAGCGGGTCAGGTCAGGGAGTGTTACATGGATCTACGCTGATGACCTAGAAATCGTAAATTGGTGTTGTATAGGGGACAACAACCTGCAAAACGAAAGAAAGAGTCATGCTTTTTGGGACACCGGGGTGGTGCCAGCCAAATAGTCGATTATGAATCTAGTGTGAAAAATAAAAGAAAAGCACTACATGGGGTAATTGTGCGTCGTGCGTAGGTAATTGTTTAACGTGTCGAGCGTAGGTATAAGGGTTCATAGTTGACTATGTCGAGCATGACTGGGTCGGAATTAAGTCTTGTGTTCGTCAGACCGTTTGAGAGCAGAGTGACAGCTTTGATAGGAAAATGCTTGAGCCCTGCTTATGAAGCCATAGGGTTGTATTTATAGGGATAGATGTTAGCCGTTGGGGACGTGACCGAGGACGTCGTGCTCCAAGATATCAGGGATTCCTGTTATCTCGAAGCTGTTGTTTGACTGTTTAAGTGATCAGGTTACTGACTTGGTCAACACTTGACCTGGTCAATTTGTGAATAAGCTTTTGGGCTTGGTTGACCGGTGGACCTACCCTTTGGGCTTGATAGTGAACCGTTGGGCTTTGTTTGGCGTGGTGTGATTTGAGCTTTATTTTGGGTCTAAGCCTTTTGAACTATTATTTACCGCTACAGTTTACCCCCTACTCTCTAAGTATTCTTTTAAAACTTTAAAGAGTAGTACAAAGAGAGCTTAAGTGTAATGCATTTGAAGCGTCGAGCTGATTTTTATTGCAACGGGATGTTCATAGTCGTGCGAGTGATGGTTGTTGACCGTAATCTAAACTAGTAGGCGTCTTATTGTGGAGTTGCAGATTGGGGTTGACATTGTTGGCCGGAATAATTTAACTCGAGGGTGATAGTTGTCGCGCCAGAGTAACAGTTGTCATGCAAGGGTGACGGGGTAAATGCTTGTCGACTGGAGGTATGTCGTAATGGTGACAGGTGTTTTGAATGCCAGAAGTTGGTGATGTCTGTTGAAGAAGTCTTTAATGAGGCCTCTTCGACTGCTTGAGGCGGCAACTAGCGCTGACGTGTTGCATTTAATGTTCGCGTGGTTTCGAGAAAGGGCATGCGTTTGAAATGATTGATAGTCTTTTTAGTTGTCTTCCCGGGGATCGTGTGGCCAACTGTTGTACGCCATGTGTCAGTCATGCAGTAACCCTTAGAGGTCTATATAAGTCATTGCAATCATATGTTTCCACTTTTTCCAATCTTGCAATTTTAGTAGAGTGAAAAGGTTTTTTCAGAGCAAAACGTTCTCCATTTCCAAGCGATTCCAGCGTGATTTCATCCCATTTTCTCTTCAATCTTTTAAGTTATGTTTTTCGTAACACTCTTTTTGACTGTTTTTCTTTAAGTTTCTGCTTTGTAGTGGTAATTTTCTTTTAACTTGGATGAACTGCCATTTTTCCCTTGCATGTTCTTGCTTTCTTGCTTTTTGAAAACCAGTTTGGTAACTGCCTCTAGATCTTGTTTTGGGTAGTTTTTTCTAGGAAAAACTGTTTGTGTATAACTCTAGGGCATTTTGAAGTAGAAGTCATGTGAACGTGTGAATAATGTCGAGTGTAGTTTGTAGAGCCATTTAGGCGTAAATTCGATCTCTTTCACTAAGTTTTTATTTTTTGCTCGACAGTGTTCGGAGCAATGTCGAGTCTAGTGGAGGAAGTTGAAGAAAGTTTTAGAAAAGATTTTGATTATCGTATAACATGTGGAATTGAGTTTCAAAATTTTTTCTTATATTGAAAACCTTTTTCAATCAGGAACGAGTTTCTGTATATACGCAGAAAAAGACTTTAGAAACTACATACATTTTTCTTTATTTTCTTTTTTCTGATTCCTCGATCTACCACCAGATCTTCCGAGCTATGACCCGCGGTCTGACAACGTATGTGTGGGCACGTCACGGCAAGAGATGGAGGTCACGTGAAAAGAACGCCGGCCGAATCCTGCAAAAGAGGAGAGTACAATTAAAACTATTTCGAAATAATTCAAATAATTCAAAATTAATAAAATTCGACTATTCCGAAATATTCTGGAAAAATTAAAACTAGTGTACACCGAACCTGGATTTTTCCTAAAACCTTCTCTATCCTCTTCCTTCTCCCGATCGATAAAATCTACACGAGAATACAATTATTTAATTTTTATACGGCTACCATATCATAAAATTAACCTCAAAATAATATCTTACACTTTAAAACGAGTCTGTAGATGTGTTCGGAACCAAATTCTGAGTTCAGGAGGTCGGAAACTTACCTCCGCCGTATGTGGCTGCCGGTGGCGATTTTCCAGCGACCTCCAAAAATGGTCGAGTTTTGTTCGCCTCGTCTCCCTCGTCAAAGTTTATAACAGTGGCCGGAGTTGAAAATGGCTAGAATCGCCGAAATCGAAGGATTTCCGAACTTGGAAACTCACTCACTTCCTCCACCAAATTGGAGACTCAAACGGTCACGAAAATCTTCAAAATTGGTATCAATAGATTCTATGTCGTAAGAGCTTTCTATTGGTACCAAGATCGACTGAAACGGAGGTTTGAGTTGACCAGAAATTGAAGTCAAAGTTGAGAAGAAAATGAGAGAAAAATGGAGAAAGAGAGAAAATGGTGACCACTCGAGGATGAAGAAGACTATATATAGGACTGCACCATTACCATTTTGTCCCTCAACCTTTGTAAATTACAATTTTAATCAATAACTTTTAAAATATATCTTTTAAGTCCTCACAAATTCGTCAAAATTTTTAAAAATATTTCAAATACGCCCTTAGTAATAAATTAAAAATAGATTTTAAAAAGTGAGATTTTACATTCTACCAATTTAAATCGCATATTTAACTGTCACATACTTAATAATAATTAATACTAATACTTTTCATAATTACGAAAAATTAGGGGCGTTACAATTCTTCCCCTCTTAAGAAATTTCGTCCGCGAAATTTTACCTTATACGAACAATTGCGGATACTATTGTTTCATTACTTCCTCGCTCTCCCAGGTAGCTTCTTCAGTATTATGGTTCCTCCATAGAACTTTTACCAACGAAATCCTTTTATTCCGTAATTCTCTGATTTCTCTGTCCAGAATCTTTATTGGTTCCTGTTCATAAGTCAGGTCTGGTTGAATTTCAATAATTTCAGTGGATACTCTGTGAGAAGGATCAGATCTGTATGTTCTCAGCATGGACATATGGAATACATTATGAATCTTCTCTAGTTCAAGTGGCAAAGCCAGTCTGTAGGCTACTGGTCCCACACGTTCAATGATCTCGTATGGGCCAATAAATCTAGGACTTAACTTCCCTTTTCTGCCAAATTTGAGTACTTTCTTCCATGGAGATACTTTTAAAAATACTTTTTCACCGACTTCATATGCTATATCTCTTCTTTTCAGGTCTGCATATGATTTCTGTCGGTCAGATGCTGTTTTCAGTCTGTCTCTGATAATCCTCACCTTCTCCTCAATTTGTCTGATCAAGTCTTGGCCTACTAATCTGTCCTCACCCAACTCTGTCCAACACACAGGTGTCCTACATTTTCTTCCGTACAATGCTTTATAAGGTGCCATCCCTATGCTTGTCTGGTGACTATCATTATAAGCAAATTCAATTAGTGAAAGGTGATCGATCCAGCTTCCTTCAAAATCAATCACACAACTCCTGAGCATATCTTCAAGCACTTGAATAACTCTTTCTGACTGTCCATCAGTCTGTGGATGGAAAGTTGTACTGAAGATTAATCGAGTACCCAACGCTTCCTGAAATTTCTTCTAGAATCTGGATGTAAACTTCAGGTCTCTGTCTGATATTATCGATGCAGGCACTCCATGCAATCTGACTATTTCTTTAATGTACAACTCGGCCAATCTATCCAATGAATAGTATGTTCTAACAGGTAGGAAATGGGCTGATTTAGTCAATCGGTCCACTATCACCCAAATTGCATCATGTTTATTCAGGGTGAAAGGTAACCCTGTGACAAAATCTATAGTGATACGGTCCCACTTCCATTCAAGTATGGATATGGGCTGTAGGAAACTTGATGGAACCTGGTGTTCTGCTTTCACCTGCTGGAATGTTATACATCTATTCACAAAGTCTACCACATCTTTCTTCATACCAGACCACCAGTACTGAGTCTTCATATCTCTGTACATCTTACTGCTACCTGGGTGTACTGAATACGGACTACTGTGTGCCTCGGTCAGGATCATCCTTGTCAATTCTTCATCATTTGGAACACATATCCTGTCTCTGAAACACACAATACTATCACTTCTGATTGTAAAATTCGGATGCTTTCCCTCTGGGATCTGTCTACATATCATCTGGAATCTTTCATCCTGATTCTGTTTTTCTGCCATCTGCTGAATTAAATTTGGCTTGCATCTCAACTCAGCTACCAAGGCATTGTCTGTATTCAACTGTAACTGGACATTCATGGCTCTTAGGGTGAATAATGCTTTTCTGCTCAGAGTATCTACTACCACATTAGCTTTCCCTGAATGGTAGTCAATCACACAATCATAGTTTTTAATCAATTCCATCCATCGTCTCTGTCTCAGATTGAGCTCTCTCTGAGTAGACAGATACTTCAGACTCTTGTAATCTGTATATATGTAACATTTTTCACCATACAGATAATGCTTCAATATCTTCAAGGTAAATACAATGGCTGCAAGTTCCAGGTCATGTATATGATAGTTCTGTTCATGAGTTTTCAGTTGTCTGGATGCATATGCAACCACTTTGCCTTCTTGCATTAGCACACAACCCAAACCATTATGTGAGGCATCACTGTACATCACAAAGTACCTGAAACCGGCTGAATTAGGACTGGAGCCTCTACTAGCATTGTCTTCAGTCTGTCAAATGCTACCTGGCACTTGTCATTCCATTCAAATCTGACATTTTTGTGCAATAGCTTGGTCAACGGACTTGCTATGGATGAGAATCCCTTCACAAACCGTCGATAATAACCTGCCAAGCCTAAAAAACTTCTGATCTCTGTTACATTCTTTGGAGGCTTCTATTCCATAATTGCTTCAATCTTTTTGGGATCTGCCTTAATGCCCTTTGCTGATACAATATGGCCCAGAAATGCAATCTTAGCCAACCAGAACTTGCATTTACTCAGTTTACCATAGAGTTGCTTCTCCCTCAGAATCTGCAATACCAATATGAGGTGTCTGTCATGGTCCTCTGTCGTCTATGAGTATACTAGGATATCATCAATGAACACAACCACAAACTGATCCAGGTACGGTCGGAATATCCGGTTCATTAGATCCATAAAGGCTGTAGGTGCATTTGTCAGCCTAAATAGCATCACTACAAACTCATAGTGCCCATACAGTGTTCTGAATGTTGTTTTCGGTATATCAGAATCTTTTACCCTCAGTTGATGATACCCTGATCTGAGATCTATCTTTGAGAAGACACAGGCTCCTCTCAGCTGGTCAAACAAGTCGTCAATTCTAGGCAACAAATATTTATTCTTGACAGTAAGTTTATTCAGTTGCCTATAATCGATGCACAATCTCAGTGACCCATCATTCTTTTTCACAAATAGCACTGGAGCTCTCAACGGGGATACACTAGGTCTGATGAATCCATTATCCAGCAATTCTTGTAACTGTATTTTCAGTTCTTTCAGCTCTGTTGGTGCCATTCTGTAAGGAGCTATTGATACTAGAGAAGTATCTGGTACCACGTCGATTACAAACTCCACTTCTCTCTGAGGTGGCAAACCAGGAAGCTCCTCTGGAAATACATCTGCAAAATCACGCACAGTAGGTATATTCTGAATCTTAGAATCAACTTTTTTGGAATCAACCACCTGGGCCAAATAAGCCTCACAACCCTTTCTGATCAGTTTACAGGCTGTAGTGGCTGAAATAACATTGGAGAGATAATCCCTCCTTTCACCCACTATTGTGACTTCTATGTCATCATTAGTTCTGAGTGTTACTCTTTTCAATTCACAGTCGATCACCACCTTGTGTCTGGATAGTCAATCCATTCCTAAAATAACATCAAACTCATGAAATGGTAACTCCATCAAATCTCCTGGAAATTCATATTCCTGAATCCGAATGGGACAATTTCTGTACACACGATTTACAACTATACTTTGGCCTATCGGATTACTGACTAATACGTCATACTTAGTAGGTTCAGTTTTCAAACTTCGTTGTTTCAACAATGCATCACATATATAGGAATGAGTAGAACCTGGATCTATCAATGCAATAGTTGTGGTGTCAAAGATAGAAATAGTACCAGCAATCACGTCTGGCGCATCCTTATCTTCTTGAGCCCTAATACCATAGGCTCGTGCTGGAGTACGAGTCTCCTGTCTGCCGGTGGACTCCGATACTCCCCTATGACTGCTCTCTTTGGCCCTAGACTGAGTGGGCCTTCTCTCTCGCGATGCAGCTGGAATTGATCTCTCCAATCGCTGAGCAGGTGTGGATGTGGTCCGGTTTTTCAGGCAATCTCTAAAAAAATGGTCACGAGACCCACATTTGTAACATGCTCCTGTGACCCTCCAGCATTCTCCTGGATGATTCTTTTAGCAATGTACACATGGAGCTGAGGCTGGTCCCCTAGCTGTGCTCCCAGGGGTACTGGCAACTGAAGCAGCTGACTGTTCTGATCTGACTCTGGATCCCTGCCTCTGCTGAGATGTCTGACCTGAAATTTGAGGTCCTTTGAATCTCTTACTCGGTGGCTGATAAGAACTAGACTGTCTGGGACCTCGCCTCTGTTGGCTTCTATCTTTCCTAATCTGTTCATCTTTTTCGACCCGTTCTACATCAAGGGCTGCTGCCACCAGTTTGTTAAAATTTTTCATCCTTAATGCTGTAAGATGGACTCGTATGTAATTATTCAGTCCATCTTTGAATCGTATGCATTTTTCTACCTCTGTGACCACTATCTCCTGTGCATACTTACTCAGTGTGACAAACTCTCTCTCGTATTCTGTGACCGTCATCTATCTCTGCCTCAAATTTATGAACTCTCTTTTCAAATTATCAGTATAGATTCAGCCAATATACTTCTCTCTAAACTCCCTCAGAAAGAATTCCCAAGTCCTAGCTTCTGGCATAACTGTTCGCCTAACTGAGTTCCACCACTGGTATGCATCTCCCTGTAACAATGACACTGCACACTCCAAGCTCTCCGCAGGTGTGCAATGCATCTGCTCAAATATTCTTTCTGTCCGCTCTAACCAATCCTCTGCAACGGACGCATCTTCATCTTTCTTGCCATAAAAGTCTGTGGGTCTGTACTAGGACAACTACTCTATGGCTGACTTCCATGGCGTTACTCTCGCCACATTCTGTAAAAGTTCTGTCACCTGCTGTAGTACTACAGGCTGACCCTGAATTTCTGGCCCCGCCACTCTGGGACCCACTGATTCTCCAGAACCTCCCCCAGCCACGCTGGCAGGACTACCAGGTCTGCTTCTATTTCCACTTCCAGAAGGTTCCATATCTTCTTTCTTTCTTTCACCTGATATAAGACAGAAGAGACATTCTGCAGGTTAGAGTGACATCCTCTAATATTTTTTTTTTTTTTTTTTTACAATGCATGCATATATAATGAATGACTCTTTGGTCCAGAAACGCCTGAACCACGCTCTGATACCACTAATTGTAACACCCCCTGACCCAATCCGCTCATACCGAATTAGGGAGCGCTATCATATACTGAAATCTCTACTTTACTTTTATAAAACCACAACTTTAAAATTTTATTAAACCTTTTGAAAATGGTCCGAATAAATTTCAAAAAATTTCACCAGAGTTTCCTCTGTTTTTCTGACTTTTCAAAACCTGTTTACAATTTAAAATTCATAAAAATCCACACTTCTAAATTCTCAAATCACTTTTGCGCACCCTTCCAAATTTAGTGCGACTTTTCAAATGAATTTACCACAATATAATTTATAATTATTCAAATAACATAAACATATAATAAAATATTTACACAACGAAAATTCTTTAAATATATACAAACATTTTCTGTATATGCATGCTCTAGTAAAACAAAAGGACTACCAAATATATAGAATCGATGTGACTCCGGACTCTGCTTCTGCAGTCTCTATTATGCTCTGTCTTTGTCTCCTTTGGAACCTCTTATACCTACGTATGAGAAAACTCAACACGCTAAGCATATTGCTTAGTGGGTGTACACATATTTGAATTTACAAATACTATAACAATTTCTATCAATTTATCAGAAATATAAATAACAAATAAATATTCAACTATGGGGCTCAAATAAAGTCAAATACTTTTAAATAACATATCAATTTCATAATTTCACTAATAATCTTAAAAATCACTTTTCAATTTATTTCACGTTTCAATTCAAATCACATTTCTATTTTCATATCAAGCTCCTGACATACACAACATAATTTCAGGACTGGATTACGGGTTTATACAATCGGGTTTCCCATTTTAGCATGAAATGGTATCCCTATACAGGTATCATTTCCGATATCGGACCCTACGGGGACTACCTAACGGAAATATCTTCACTCTAGGACCGTCCACAATGGTGGCTACACATAATCCAAAGAGTGGTATCATAATCACCAAAATCTCAGAAATATCAATGCAGTACTGCTAGGTGAACCCAATTGACATGTCAATCTCCTATATCCATATCTATGTTCATATATATCAGAGTCATTTCATAATATGATTTCTCAAATTCAATATCAACTTTCAATTAATCCAAATCGATGTACTTATTTACAAAATCCAAATTTCATCAATATTCATATATACAAAATCATATTCAAATGTATTTCTGAAACCACTAATTTCATCAAATCAATTCAAAATCGTATTCGAATATATTTCGTAAATCCATATTAAATCTCATATCAATTCAAAATCGTATTCGAATATATTTCGTAAATCCATATTAAATCTCAAATCAATTCAAAATCATATTCGAATATATTTCGTAAATCCATATTAAATCAAAATGCCCCAAAATCATTTTTTTTTTATACATTTCACAAAACAATATATTTCAAATCACTTTCAATGATATTTCACATCTCAATAATAAAATCATAACATATTAAAATTAATTCATAATATTATTCACAATCAATATTTCGGATATAAACTATTTTTCGAAAATACATAATTCAAATCAATCCAAAATCAATTTAAAACTATAAATTCTAATCAATATAATGCAAATAATTCAAAATTAATAAAATTTGACTATTCCGAAATATTCTGAAAAAATTAAAACTAGTGTACACCGAACCTGGATTTTTCCTAAAACCTTCTCTACCTCTTCCTTCCCCGATCGATAAAATCTACACGAGAATACAATTATTTAATTTTTATACGGCTACCATATCATAAAATTAACCTCAAAATAATATCCTACACTTTAAAACGAGTCCGTAGATGTGTTCGGAACCAAATTCTGAGGTCAGGAGGTCGAAAACTTACCTCCGCCGTACGTGGCAGCTGGTAGCGATTTTTCGGCGACCTCCAAAAATGGTCGAGTTTTGTTCGTCTCGTCTCCCTCGTCAAAGATTATAACAGTGGCCGGAGTTGGAAACGGCTAGAATCTCCGAAATCGAAGAATTTTCGAACTTCGAAACTCACTCACTTCCTCCACCAAATCGGAGACTCAAACGGCCACGAAAAATCTTCAAAATTGGTATCAATAGATTCTATGTCGCAAGAGCTTTCTATTGGTACCAAGATCGACTGAAACAGAGGTTTGAGTTGGCCAGAAATTGAAGTCAAAGTTGAGAAGAAAATAAGAGAAAAATGGAGAAAGAGAGAGAAAATGGTGACCGTTCGAGGATGAAGAAGACTATATATAGAACTGTATAATTACCATTTTGTCCCTCAACCTTTGTAAATTATAATGTTAATCAATAAATTTTAAAATATATCTTTTAAGTCCTCACAAATTCGTCAAAAATTTTAAAAATATTTTAAATACGCCCTTAGTAATAAATTAAAAATAGATTTTAAAAAGTGAGATTTTACATTCTACCAATTTAAATCGCATACTTAACTGTCGCATACTTACTAATAATTAATACTAATACTTTTCATAATTATAAAAAATTAGGGGCGTTATACCGCAGCTCCAAGATATGGAGGTATTGGTCGAGATTCTCATCAACCTCACTCATGGTAAATCAAAAGCCACGATCTAACTTGAAGGAGTCGATAAGACACTCAGGATTAAGATCATCTATAAATAGCCATCGTTTATCTATTATATATGAATCTCATCTACTAACGGATCTTGGTGAGAGATTCATATAAATCGTGGCTCAGTTCTATATGATCTCATCATATAAGGTGCCTCCATTCTCATGTCAACTACATGAGCAGTCTAGGATAAGACCACCGCACTTTACAGAATTAACCGCAGCAGTAGATCAATCACAAACAAAGTACCCAGCTTTGTTCGCTCTCTACAGACTCTTTAGATTGCACGTCTCAAAATGAATCCTCTCTGTATATGACCATCATATACTCATTATGAGATTACATCTTACAATCTAGGATGTTCTTGCACAATACGAATGTATTACTGAATATAAAACATTTTATGAACTTGAATGATAATCTGAATAATTCTTATTATTGTCTTTAACCATTTACAATTACAAGTTTTAGGGCATAAATCCCAACAATCTCCCACTTGCACTAAAGCATACGGGACATGTCTCGTAATCCTAGATCCTCTAGGTGACCTTCAAACACTTTAGCCATCAAGGTCTTTGTAAATGGATCAACCAGGTTATCTTGCAACGCAATCTTCGTCATGACCACATCTACTCGCTGCACTATCTCTCTGATGAGATGATATTTCCTCTCTATATGCTTCCCTCTTTTGTGGCTTCTTGGTTCTTTAGAATTGGCCACAGCTCCACTATTATCACAATAAAGTGTCATGGGCCTATCCATATCTGGAACAACTTCTAGATCACTCAAGAACTTTCAGAGCCAAACAGCCTCCTTAGCTGCTTCACAAGCTGCTACATACTCGACTTTCATGGTGGAATTAGCAATGCAAGATTGCTTGATACTCCTCCAAATTATGGCTCCACCACCAAGGGTGAATACTGACCCAGACGTGGATTTCCTTAAATCCTTGTCTGACTGAAAGTCAGAATCTGTATATCCCAATGGAATCAAATTCGGATGGGAATATACAAACATATAGTTTCTCGTTCTCCGAAGATACTTGAGAATATGCTTAACAGTAACCCAATGATCCAATTCTGGGTTGGACTGATATCTACTGGCTACTCCCACTATGAAGCAGATGTCGGGTCTTGTGCATAGCATAGCATACATAAGACTGCCTACTGCAGACGCATAGGGAATCCGTCTCATATCCTCAATTTCTTGAGGTGTCTTAGGACATTGTTCCTCAGACAAGTGAACCCCATGTCTTAAAGGTAAACTACTTTTCTTGGAGTTCTGCATGGAGAATCGCACAAGTATCTTGTCGATATACGATGCTTGAGACAACGCTAACAGTTTGTTCTTACGATCCCTTATCAATTGGATCCCAAGAACATAACTTGCCTCTCCCAAATCTTTCATTTGAAATTGGTTAGCAAGCCAACCCTTTACCTCTGACAATGTTCCTACGTCATTCCCAATGAGTAGGATATCATTTACGTAAAGGACCAGGAAAACTACTTTCTTGTCAATGATGAGCTTGTATACATAAGGCTCATCAACGTTCTACTCAAAGCCATAGGTTTTGATCGCAATATTGTAGTCCTAAAAAATCGCTCGGGGACATGGGGCACTACAACCTGCAAAGACAGAACGCACGTGACCCGCAGGACGTCTGGGACACCGGGGTGGTGCCGGCCAAAGTCACTCCGACGGTCAAGTTAGCGAGTGCTAATAAATATGTATGCTTGTAAATAGTGATGAGTGAAGGATGCTTCCTGTATTGTTTGTGATCGAGGCCTCCTCGATCAGAGGAGGTGCGAGGTCGGAGGGTAATCGGAGAAGATGAACAATGGCCAGAGGGTCTGGTTTTTCTCCTCCTCCCTTTTGGATCTCAGTTTCTCCTTTTATAGGAGAATGATGCTTCTGCCTTTTGAGGGGTTTCATCATTACCCCTCCTTGCTGTCCTCCACCAAGAATGCATGTGGATACTTCTTTTGATCTGGCCGTTATCGAGTGTCATTATGGTTTTGTAGGACCTATTTTAAAGTAGATCATGATTTGGTCCCCTAAGTAACAAAAGAGATTTTATGTCGTGCGACATGTAGGCTTGTCAACTCGGACAATCATGATTACGTGTCGTATGATGTGTTGGTTGGATGTCGACATGAGGTCACTATGTCGTGCTACATAGGAGTTCTTCCAGGCGTGAATACTGAGTTATCTTCGCTTGATGCTACTTGGGTGTGTGGGATATAGAGGGCATGTCGTACTACATGGAGGTTTTTACACAGATGTCTCTTGTCGTACATGGATGCCTCATGTCGAGCGAATGTCGTACTACATGGATTGCTTCATGTCGAGCCTATGTCGTACTACATGGATTGCTTCATATCGAGCGAATGTCGTACTACATTGATTACTTCATGTCGAGCCTATGTCGTACTACTTGGATGTCTTATATCGTACTATATGGATGTCTCATGTCGTACTACATAGATGTCACATGTCGTACTACATGATTGTCTCATGTCATACTACATGGATGCCTTCCCACTTTTGGCTCTAGGACCTGGTCTTTAAGATATACTTTGGGCTTGACATATTTTGGCTACTACAAATATCAAACCTCATGTTCCAAGATCTAGACGCCTGCTTAAGTCCATAAATAGACCTTTGCAGTTTGCAAACCTTTTTCTCTTGATCTTGGAATACGAATCCCTCTAGTTGCATCATATAGATGCTTTCATCTAGATTGTCATTCAAGAATGCAGTCTTGACTTCCATTTGCTAGATTTCATAATTGAAATAGGCAGCTATGGATAAGAGTATCCTAATGGACTTAAACATAGCTACTGGCGAGAAGGTTTCATCATAATCAATGTCCTTCCTTCTGGGTGTAACCCTTAGCCACTAGCCTTGCCTTGAAGGTCTCTACCTTCTCGTCTACTCCTCTCTTATGCTTGTAGATCCACTTACATCCTATAGGTTTTATCCCATCTGGTAAGTCTACAAGTTCCCAGACTGAGTTGGAGTACATGGACTCCATCTCGAGATTCATGACTTTAAGTCATTCCTCTTTGTCAGAATCTTCCATTGCATGTCTAAATGTCAATGGATCATCCATACTATCATTAGAAACGACACCCTGTGCCTCTCCAATGCCTAAGTAGCGATCAGGTTGTCGAAAAACCCTTCCACTATGCCTCGGTGGTAGTGTATCCTGACTAGGAATTATCTGACTATCAGATGTTTGTGGAATTATAACATCGTCTACAACTCTTGTTGACTGAGCACTGGTCGTACCAGGTTCTAACTCCTTTAACACAATCTTACTACGAGGTTTATGATTTCTAATATAATCCTCCTCAAGAAACGTTGCATTTTTTGATACAAATACTTTGTTTTCTTGTGGATTATAAAAGAATCCATCTCGTGTTTCCTTTGGGTACCCTACAAATAAACATACTTGTGAACGAGTGTGTCGTCCACCTCCGGGATTCGCCTACACTGGTCTATGCCAGGTTTGCCCCGCGAGGTCCGACGGTCACTCACAAGGTACTGTCCGCTTTGGGTCGTCCGGGGTTGCCCCGCCACAACGCCCTCACGGTTTTGCTTCGCCTCCCCCAAATCAGGATTTGAACCAGTTACTTATCCTTAAGTACTAATCCTTATCAAGTTGGGTACCAATTGAGCTAGTCCTAATGTGTAACACCCCCCGACCCGACCCGACTGGACCGACCCAGGGAGCGCTACACGGTTTTTCAAAACTTTCTAAATTCATTTTATAATCCGAAAATCGTTGTGAGCCCATCGATAGATTTTTCAAACCATTGGAAAAATCACATAATTTAAAATTTTAAAACTAATTTTCGAGTAAGCCCATTGAATAAACTTTTTACAAAAATTTCGGCAGAGTTTCGTTTGTTTTTCGGATTTTCCAAAACCTGTTTTTCCACAAAACAATTCAAATACAAATTCAATATCAACACTTCAATATCGTTTTCAAACAATTGCGCACCCTGCCATTTAGTGCGACTTTCCAACAACAGTTTATAAAATAAAATCATTCAAGGGTTGATATTTACAAACATTCTAATAATAAAAGACAGAAATCATAAAATATTTAATTACAAAACATATTACGAAACATATTTACAAATCCGCTGTATATGCAAGCTTTCAGAATATATACATATAACAACAATATAGCTACCCAACTGTGATAACTCTGGGACTCTGTCAGCAACTCTCTCTCTCTTCAGTCTTTAGCCTCTTCCGGATCCCTGGTACCTACACGTTAGAAACAAAACTAACACGCTAAGCATATAGCTTAGTGGGTGTACACTAAACTCAAATATGAAAATCATAAATACCTTTTAATAGGAAACAAATCACAATATATATATATATACACACACACTTCAAAATCAAACCATAAGCTCAACTAAAACAATATTCTCACTCAATTCGTTTTCGCAATTCATTTAATAATCATTTAATATAAACACTGAAATACACAATTCGTTTACAATAATTTAATCTAAACACTGAATTACACGTATTAAATCGATTTAAAAAAAAAGCACTTATAAACATATCATGTAATTCAATTCAATTCTGGCCCTCTAGAATACTCAACATACTAGGACTGGAATATGGGTCAAACTCCCACCCTAGGACGAATCCTAAGAGTGGTACGTATCTCCCTACTCTAGGACCGTGGGTACGGAACCTAGAGAGGTACATAACTCCCAATCCCAGGAACGAATCCTTAGGAAGGTACGTGGCTCCCAACCCTCAGGACGAATCCGTGAGGAGGTATGTGTCTCCCCGCCCCTGGACGAATCCATGAGGAGGTACATAATAATCATCAATAGCAATCAGTATCGGCGCAGTACTGCTCAGTAAACCCAGCTGGTATACCAACCTCCTATATCCATTTCTATGTCTAAGTATCCTAGGGCCGTTTCGATACACTATTTTGAAAATATTCACTATATACCAGTGTTCTAAAAGTCGCCGTAGTCGGCCGCCTAGGCCCTAGGGCGGCCGGCCGGCGAGGAGAGGATGGAGAGAATGGCCGATTCGGCCATTCTAGGCGGACTGCCCGCCTAGAAAATGCTAGGCGGCAGCCTAGGGCGCGGTCGGTCTACGAGGGCCGCCCAGCCGCGTCAGATGCGGCCGCCTAGGGCGGCCGAGTGCCTCTCCGCGGCCGCCGGCCGCGGAGAGGTTTTTTTTCCTGAAATTCCTCGCCAAAACGACGTCGGTAGCTGCAGGTTTGGTTTTTTTTTTCTGAATTTTGAAGGCCAAACGACGT
Organism: Xanthoceras sorbifolium; assembly: GCA_003430845.1. Classification (NCBI taxonomy): domain Eukaryota; kingdom Viridiplantae; phylum Streptophyta; class Magnoliopsida; order Sapindales; family Sapindaceae; genus Xanthoceras; species Xanthoceras sorbifolium. The sequence continues at coordinate 37,975 of QUWJ01001088.1, read as the reverse complement.
CGTTTGGCTGTTTTAAAAAACAATGCCAAAACGACGTCGTTTTGGCATTGCTACAAAAACACAAAAAATGGGCAGAAGGCAGCAGCAACCACAAATCAATTTTTTGTCTCTGTTCTCACTTCTTCAGTTCTTCGGCAGCACACAACTCTCCATCATCATCAATTTTTTTTCCATTTTGTTCATCAACAACCATCTCTAAGGTATGTTTCTTGTATATTTTACTATTTTTAAGAGTTATTGTTGTTAGGATTGTTAAATATATTATGCATTCCAAGTGTTTGATAAAATGTGTAGATGAATTTTTTTTTATAAAATTGTGAATATTTTTAATTTAGTCTTCATTGATAATTAATATAATGTTATTATGAACATTTGAACTTGAAATGATAATTAAAAAAAAATTAAATTGTTATAAAGATTTAGGTTTTACTATTTTAGTATTTGTTGTAAATTGTAATTAATATTTAATTATTTATGTAGGAATTAGGAGATTTTTAAAATTTATAGATAGTTTAATTCTTCTATAGTTATATTATGGAATTAATATTAATGACTTAATGTATATATTAAATATTAATTTATAGATGATATAATATTTTATATTTGTAGTTTTGTATAGTTACACTAGTTGTATTATGGTGGAATTAATATTAATGTATATATTAATTTATAGATGATTTAATATTTGTATAGTTGTAAATTGTAATGTTGTATAATTTTATTTATGTTATGACTTATGATTATGAATTATGATTAAATAAATCATAAATGTTTGTTAATTTTTCTAGGTTGTTATAAATATAATGGCGTCCTCGGCAGCCTCAGTGGACCAAACGGTCCAATCCACATCCGAATCAGTGCTTAAAAGAAGGTCGAATGATGTCGGATGGGAGTTTGGGGTGTTAATTGACCCAAAGAATTTGGACAGGGTCAAATGTATCTTATGTGGAAAAGTGATGTTCGGAGGAGCTTATAGAAAAGTGATGTCCGGAGGAGCTTAGTTTTATATTGTTTGGAATGTTTGGTGTTTGAAATTACTTATTTGTTTCGAATAATTTAATTTCATATTGTTTAGAAGTTATACAGGAAAATTTTTCAGGTGGTCAACGGTGCGGTCAACACGTTGACCGTTGACCGCCGAGGAACCGCCTAGGCGCTGATTAATTGGCGCCTAGCAGAAAAATCGCTAGGCGCTACCTCGCCGCCTAGGTAGCGCCTAGCGATTTTTAGAACACTGCTATATACACGATCAACGGAAACATTTGATGTCAATAACATAGATTTGTCATGGGAAAATCAACAATAGTAATCAATCATCAATTTTTCATATAAAATAAACAATTTTTATACGAAAATCGAAAACGAGAAATTTCAATGAAATCGAAAACGAAAACGAAAACAAAAATGAAAACGAAATACTTAATACTTTTCGTAAAGATTCCGAAAACAGAAGTACACCTACCTGGATACCGTTTCCTTTCGGCAAATCGCGGTTCCACGATTTTCTTTTCCTTTCCCTTTTTACCTTTCTCTTTCACCCACACTTTCTTTTCTCTCTTTCCTTCCTCTTCTTCTTCCTTCTCTTTCTTCTTCTTCTTCTTCTTTCTCTCATTTCTCTTTCTTTTCTTTCTTTCTTTCTTTCTTCTTCTTTCTTTTCTTTTTTTTTCCTCGGTCTTTCCTCTCTCTTTTCTGCTCCGTGTGTTTTCTAGCTTCTGCGAGAAGCTACTTTTTTTTTATATATATTTTCGGCTGTCGCGACCTGTGGTCGCGCCACCAGGTCGCGGTACTCACTAGAGCGTTTGCACCGCCTTGATCGCGAGCACACCTCGCGGTACCTTGGTCGCGCTGGTGGTCGCGTTGCTCACTGCCAGAATTTGACATTTTCATCGCGAGCAGTTCATCGCGACCTGTGGTCGCGGTGATTGGTCGCGATGCTCACTGCCAAAAATCACAATTTTCACCGCGAGCAGGCTATCGCGACCTGTGGTCGCGATGACAAGGTCGCGATACTCCCTGCCTCAATTTTTCAAGAGATGGAGGTATTGGTCGAGATTCTCATCAACCTCACTCATGGTAAATCAAAAGTCACGATCTAACTTGAAGGAGTCGATAAGACACTCAGGATTAAGATCACCTATAAATAGCCATCGTTTATCGATTATATATGAATCTCATTTACTAACGGATCTTGGTGAAAGATTCATATAAATCGTGGCCCAGTCCTATATGATCTCATCATATAAGGTGCCTCCATTCTCATGTCAACTACATAAGCAATCTAGGATAAGATCACCGTACTTTACAGAATGAACCGCAGCAGTAGATCAATCACAAACAAAGTACCCAGCTTTGTTCGCTCTCTACGGACTCTTTAGATTGCACATCTCAAAATGAATCCTCTCTGTATATGACCATCATATACTCATTATGATATTACATCTTGCAATCTAGGATGTTCTTGCACAATACGAATGTATTACTGAATATAAAACATTTTATGAACTTGAATGATAATCTGAATAATTCTTATTATTGTCTTTAACCATTTACAATTACAACCTTTAGGGCATAAATCCCAACAGAAGCAATGAAGGAGGTCGAAATTAGTAAGATGAGTGGGGAGTCGACGGACAGTGAGTCGCGTCCCTTAGCTGTCATAACCTCGACGGGGATCATCGATTTGAACCCCTGTTATGGCCAAAATCTATCAGGCCCAAAGTCAAGACAAGTCAAGTCCGGCCCAAGATTGTAACTCATTTCATGTGAAGGCCCAAGGCCCAATCATATTATGAAGGAAGGCCCAAAACCAGATAAAACCTTCATGGGCTATACAACGACCCAGTAAACACATGGTAGTTAGTGTCGTGCGACATAGCTACCCATTTGCTGTCGCTTGACATTGTGTATACGAGACCAAGATCGGATATACGAGGCCAAGGTCATACCCCATGGTCGTACGACACAGGGTGCCTAGACCCACCTCTTTGTCGTATGACCTAACTCTGGTCACCTCCCATTCATATGGGCCCGGGCCTGTAAACTAATCCACCCAACAACAAACTTCAACACTTATTGACTTAGTCAGTTAGGTAACCATCACTTCTGCGATTCAAGCCACCAAGGAAGCAACCGTTACCTCATCATCAAGATGAAGGCTGTTACATCCAGATCCGGGGCCTTCAAATTCGAGATACGATCCACCCCACACCCCCCCCCCCCCCCCCCCCCAACGGGTGGATCAACCCCTATAAATAGATGCTAAACACTTAAAAAAAAGGGCTCACGCATACTTACCCAAGGACATACAATAACATTCTAAAGTCAAGAACACTCAAAACAGTTAAGGTTAAGTTTGTGAATCACAGGCGAACATCAGTCATCTTCGATCATTCAGCCACCACAATTCCAATCGTTCATATTATTCTACCAACCATCACGAGGGTCATCACCCTACGAATAAAGGAAGTATTCTTATCCTTGATATTCTCTATTCTATTAACCTTTGATTATATAATTTGTTGACTTGATTGTCGGAGTGACTTTGGCCTGCACCACCTCGGTGTCCCAGACGTCATACAGATCACATGCGTTCTGTCTTTGCAGGTTGTAGTACCCCGCATCTTCCGAACGATTTTCAAGGACTACAAGGCACATTCTGATCTCGTCTTGCCCCCACCATCTGCATCTCATTACCGACCTCTCGACCAACAATCATGAGTGAAAGGATAAGTGTTTCTTTGAGAGGGGAGAGCTGGTTACGGGCCCATTTGAGGGCGACCAATATATACGCTCGACGTGGAACGTCCCTGTTGAGATTTTGTAGATTTTTTTTATTTTGCTTGCTTTTTGACTCTTTGTTTAATTGTTTTCCCAATCCATGCCCCCTTTTTGTAGAGACTATCGTTGGCTCTAACTTCATCGTTGGTCGTGATAACGAAGTGCGTACGACGCTCATCCATTCTATCAACCCGGCGGAAAGGAGTTGAAAAAAACTGTTAAGCGATGAGAGCTTGAGGCCAAGTCTTCCGTGGGCACATGTCGACTTAAATGCGAAAGGTATCTCATTTCCCTAAGTTAAAAAATTTAGTAACTTACGCTTGGGTTCAACATTGCTTTGAACTGTTTTGTGGGACCCACTTCCTTGCTTTTATTTCTGAGGTCGAGCGTAAATTTACTTCAGATTCCAAGTCGAATATTAAGCAGAAGATCTTGAATGCTGATGAGGCCTTGGCTAGGCATTATGAAAGGGCACAGGCATCGGCTCAGAAGAGGAAGCAGTTGAGCAGTCAGCAGAATGTGGCACAGATGCTACAAGCCAGCCAGTCCTTAACTCCTGCCTCTGCATCACCTTTAAGCCCTAACCCTGAGAAGGATGTCTCCACACAGGCTAAGAAAAAGCAGAACGGATGAGTCGAGCTCTAAGATCGAGATCTCCTTCCCTGCCAACACTTCCACCTACAAGGACTTCAAAGCTCTGATCGAAAGCGCCGACCAATTCGTTTTCCTATGCGACGCTCAGTACATGAGAAGTGTCGGCGTGCTAAACATGATCGACTAGAGGATTGCTAGTGCCTTCCATGTAAGTAACTTAGATATTGTGTTGTTTTTTTTTTAATTTGAGGGCTCGGACTGATTTCTGACGACATATGTATGCAAGCTCTAGAGATTCAGGTTTACCTGAAGAACGAGCTGTCCAACTCCATTCGAAGCTTGAAAGACTGTCACTAGCAGATCATTTCTCTAAAAAAGGAGCTCGACAACAAGAAGCTGGAGGAGCTTAAAAAGAACAAGGTCGAGCGTGAGAAAGACCAAAAACTCGAGGAGCTACAGCAGAGGGTGGTTGTGCTGGTCACGAATGAAGATAGGTACAGAATGAAGCAGAAGGCTGAGGTCGACAACATCCTTAGTCAGGTGGGCCTTCTCATGGAAAAGTGCGGGACTATTGTCGGCGACAATGTTATTTAGACGAAAGCTAAGCTGATGAAAGAGTTCAAAGAGGGTAAGGCCGACAGTCAAAATGTCGATGAAGCGATCGCCACTTGGGAGGAAGTTAAGGAGCTAGTTGTTGTCGAGCTGGAGGAAGAAGCGGATGATGGAAGAGTGGAGGCGCTGATGGTTAAGGATGAGACAAAAGAAAATGCGGAGACCAGTCGTGCGCCAGGAGGCGACCAGCTTAATGATCAGCAACAACAACAACAACAACAAGACGTCGAAGACGTTTAAATTTTTAGTTTCCTTTTGTCGAACGTGGCCTTAGTGCCTTTTAACTTTTTGGGCCGAGAATTGCCCCCTATCGAACTAGGTTTCCATGCCCTCTTTATTTTCTTTTAGGTCGAGAATTGCCCTGTTTGAATTTCGTTTCTATGTTTGAAATATTTTTGTCGATCACTTCTTGCCTGTTTTATGAAAAAAGTTTTGACTCCATAGCATAGATTAAATGTCGTGCGTGGATAAGTAATCATGTCGATCAAATCACGCTAAGTTTTCACAAGTATAAATGTAGATAGGAAAAGATGGTAAAATGCTTGATTGAACTAAAATTTTGTAATTAACACGTATGTCGAGCGACTAGCCAAGTTTGTCATTCATTGGAAAAAGGGCTCATGTAAAGCAACTTACAATTGTCGACCGCAATTTAATGCTTGTATGTATAGTAATTTATAACTCGTCAAATGCATAGAAATGCTCGAGTGTCGAACAAGGTATATCAATTTACATTTGCCGAGTGTAAGTAAAATGCTCGTGTAGAGCGATCACTAATTGTTGAACGAAACTAAATAAGCCGGTGTGTAGAGCGGTTTACAAGAAGATAATTTTCATACTCATGTGTAGAGAAATTTGCAACTGTCGACTGTATTTTTAATGCTCGTGTGTAGAGCAGTTTACAATTGTCGTGCAGTATTTGTAGATGATGTTGCCCCCCAGTCTGCAAGTCTTATTTATAGGATTGGAGAGTTTATCGTTTGCTTGTCTTTCCTACTCGTGTGTAGAGCGTATGGGCGTGTGATGATCGAGCCCTGTAGCTTGCCGTGAGTGTAGGGTTGCTGTATAGGCTTCGACCTGTCGATGAAAGTTAGGTCTGCCGTTGGCCGTTGTGGCCAACGGCCCTCCAACGCTCAAGTCAATAAGATATTCAAATTAAAGCAAAAAAAAAAAGATGGGTTTAGAAATGGTACTGTTTTAGATGTATAGCTTTCTAGCTATTGTTGATCTCTCGACCGTCGATGTCGCAGAATTTGTATGCACCTTGCCCGACTACTTTTCTAATCTGACAAGGGCTTTCCAATGTCAGACCGAGTTTGCCGGTTCCTAGTTTCTTAGTGTTTTGAAACACTCCATGTAGTACCCAGTCTCCTTATTTAAATGCTCGGATGCATACATTCTTGTTGTAATGTCGAGCGACCATCTGTTGATAGCTGGCTAACCGTATGGAAGCTTGATCTCGACGCTCGTCGAGTGTGTCAAGCTCACATGAAAATGCGTGTGAGTTTGCTTCTTCTATGGCATGCTCGTACCTTGAAGTATGGAGTTTTGCCTCGATTGGTATAATAGCTTCGGCCCTGTATGTCAAGGAAAAGGGGGTTTGCCCAATCGACACTCGATGAGTCGTTCTGTATGACCAAAGGACTTCTGGAAGCATATCGACCCAAAGCCCTTTTGCTGCGTCAAGTTTCTTCTTGAGTATGCTGACGATTGTCTTTGTGGTCGACTGTACTTGTCCATTCGACTATGGATAGTGAGGTGTCGAGAAGCTCAACTTGATTCCGTATTCTTTATAAAAATCTTAAAAGTCAAAAGAAATTAATTGCGAGCCGTTGTTGGTGACTATTTCTTTTGGTATGCCGAACCGGCACATGATGTTCTTCCATGTGAATCCTTTTACTTCGAAGTCTCGGATTCTTTGCTAGGCTTCACCTTCGACCCATTTGCTGAAGTAGTCAGTTAGAACTAGCATACAGACTTTTCCTCCTGCTGCGGTTGGTATTTTTTCAACGATATGTATGCTCCACTTCATAAAGGGCCAAGGTGATATAACATTGTGTAATTGCCCAGGTGGTTGATGCTCGACCTGTGTGAACCTTTGGCATTTGTTACATTTCTTGACATAGTTTACAGAATCAGACATCATAGTCGACCAGTAGTACCCTGCCGGGAGGGCTCGACTTGTGAGAATTCTGGCTCCTGAATGATTCCCGCAGTCACCCTCCTGGATTTCTTTGAGAACGAGGTTAACTTCTGTTGTGTCGACACAACGTAGGTAAGACCTAGAGGACGACATTTTGTATAGCTTGTCTTTGATGAAACTGAAGCTGGCAATTTTTGCTTTAAGTCTGCGTTCTTCGCTTTGGTCGGTTGGGAGTGTGTTGTTGATGAGATAGTCGAGCAGAAGAGTCATCCAGTTGTTGTCAACATTGATTGAGAAGACTTCTTCTTTATTGGCCTATATTGTTAGTCATTGTAAGTAAACCAGTGGTATGCTATTGGGCTCGACAGTTTGAATGGCTGACCCTAGATTAGCTAGGACGTTTGCATGCGCGTTTTCCGATCTTAGTACTTGTTCGAGCTCGAATTGTTCGAATGTCGAGCGTAACTCTGTGGCCACGACTAGGTAAGCAATCATCTTTGGGTCCTTTACTTGGTATGTTCTATCAAGCTGTCGTGCGATCAATTGTGAGTCGCACCAGACTTTATTCCGTTTTATGTTTATGCTTTTGGTGAGTGTGAGTCCGGCTATGAGGGCCTCGTATTCGGCTTCATTGTTCGTCGCTTTGAAGCTGCATCTGACCGATTGCTCAATAATGTCGTTCTCAGGTGATTATAGTACCAGCCCTAGCCCACTACCTTTAGAGTTACTGGACCCGTCGACCGAAAGGATCCAGGTAGATGTCGACTCCTCCGTTAGAGAAAGTATTTCTTGTTCTGCCAAAGGAAGAGTATCTGAGGTTAAGTGAGTGACACGTTCACAATTCGTGGGATAAATCCCCAGTACAGGATGTGTCGAAGTAATAAATTTCTGTGAGTACGGAGTCGAATCCACAAGAAAGTGGTGGTACTAATCCTAGAAACTATAGATATAAATTAAGACAAGAAAATAAATCAAAGATGGTTGTGATTTTGAGTAAACTGCAATAAACTACTAAAGCACGAAATAAATTGAAACTAAGCCGATGGATGGAAGATGCTAAGTGATTACACGGTCCTAATCCTGGATAAAGGTAACTACATTGACTACTGTGAAGTGCTTAATTAACAAGATACGAATTGAAAAGTTTGAGCACACCACATTGTATTGGTCACGCAATGGTGTTGTAATTCCAATTAAATGCACCCATTGATCCTAGAGTGCATTCAATTGGAAACCCATAACTAATTTAATCCCTAGGTCAATTTAGTATTTTCATATTAAAATTAACCTAGTATTGAACTTAGAATAAATTATGCCCTATTACAACCTAATGATTTCTCATGCTATATTACAATGATATCAATATTACAATTAATCAAGAAACTTGCAAATTATTTTCGTAAATGCATAGAACAAGAATTAACCGCAATACATATAAAAGAATCACTAAGCTCAATATCTTGTAAATAAATATCAACATATATACATAGTCAAAAATACCCAAAATCCATTCATGGTCTCATGACCACCTAACAAAGAATTTAGCTACTCATACGATAGAAAGAACACAAGAAAAATATAAGAGAAGTAAAACAACCCATTTGAAGCTCTTAAGAGTCGAAATCCTGCTTTGGTCCGGCTGAGACTTCTTCGCCTTCGAATCTTCGTCTTCTCCGATGAAGAATCGATTGAAACTGAGTTACCAACTCTTGAATAGTGTTGGAAGATGATGTGTGGTGTTTGATTGATGAATTTCGGCTTGAAGAACACTTTGGCTGCAGTTTGGACCAGCCAAGGACGAACCCCAACTCTTCCTCTCGGTTTTGTATTTATAGGCGCAGAAAAAGCACCGCCGCGAGGGTGAGTTCCTTTCTTGTCTTGCCCAAAATTCTGGTCAGTCATACTTTGATGGTCCTCCAACAAACAGCGCAACTTCAATCCCAAAGCTGAGCTGGAGTACTTTTTCTCCGCTGGAACGTCTGCTACGATTGCAATGGTGGAGACAAACAAAGCCAATAAAGCACCTGTATTGCTGAAAGCGCAGGCAAAAGGAAAAGAAGCGATCGCGCCGATTGGTCGCGGTTCCCACTGGACAGCAACAGCTTCCTCATCGCAATGGCGAGCCGCGACCTGTGCTCGTGCTGCTCACTGGAAGAACTTGTTTTCTTCGCCGTGACTTGCCTACCGCGATCCGTGGTCGCACCGCCTTGGTCGCTGTGCCCTCTGTGCAGAAATGCACGATTTTCGCCCGAAACTACCATTCTTCACATAATTCGTGATAATTGTATAAGACCTGCACAAGTTCAACAAACACATCCAAATATGTAACAATTATTGACCAATCAGTCGGCAACGAAATCTGCTAGGACCTAGGACTGGATTGCTATCCGGGGATCGATGAAATCTATGGCTGGGTTGCAGTGGGGGATCGACACATTCTTTTTTTTTAATCGACCTATATAGTCACGTAATAATTCTCCTACGGCGTTGGCTGATTATATATATGTCATCTAATTGTTTTTCCAGTTTTCGGCTATCGGCGAACTGCTCGACGAAAAAGTCGTTCAATTGTGCGAACGAAGCTATTGAATTATTCGACAGATTCGTATACCATTATAGAGATGGACCTACTAGGCTTGATCCAAATCCTTTGCATATGCAAGCTTCGCGCTGGTCTCTGGGTATTGCTGCCATGAACATGCGCTGGCGGTATTAGGCTAGATAGTTGTCTGAATCCGTTGTGCCGTCATAGTGTTTCATGTTAGGGAAGCTGAACTTCCTCGGCATCTCGACAAGTGTGATGGCGTCGATGAAAGGAGAGTCAACGAAGCTGTTGAACGAGCTTTTCTTGATTGAAACCGACATTCCAGAAATGCGTTGGATTTGACCACTACAACGGATCAAGCCGGTTTTGGTTTTTGAATCGTTTTCAATTCGGTTTTGGAAAACTAAAACCGAATCGAACGAAATTCATGCCATAACCGAATCAAACTATAAATTTCGATTCGAATACGATTCGAATCGATTAGGATATGGTTTTTGTGTCCACTCCTATTTATAGCTACTCAACTTTTGTTTGTGCTATGTAATGACATTCAAGCCCAAGTCCAAGTCCATTGGAAAACCATTCAATTCGATTTTCCACGAAAGGGTAAAATCGTCATTTCACTTGCCTCTCACTTTCCTTTCTCTCCCAGAAAAGAGGAAACAAAATTTTGTTTTTTTGTTTCTTCAAGGAAAAAAAAAAAAATGGAGGCCCCGCGAATGGCCTCTCCACGACCTCCACCAGCAAAGCCGTTAGATCTCGACCTCGTGATCGTCTCGGCCAAACACCTCAAAAACGTCAACTGGAAAAACGGCGATCTGAAACCCTACTGCGTCTTCTGGGTAGACCCGGACCGCCGCGTCGCCTCCGGATTCGACGACTCCGGCTCCACACGACCCGTATGGAACGAGCGGTTCACGCTGCCATTGACCTTCCCGCTACAGGAGTCGGTCCTCGCCTTGGATATCTTCCACTCCAAACCGTCCGAGACACCTAAACCACTTGTGGCCACGCTCCGGATCCCGCTCTTCGACCTGCCTGACCCGGAAGATTCTACCCGATTCCGGACGTTCGAGCTGACCCGACCCTCGGGACGGCCGCAGGGTAAGATCAGGCTGAAGATCGGGATTCGCGAACGTCCGCTGTCTGATAATTACCATTACATCCCTTCGCCAAGCTATTATTACAACTCTGCCCCTCCGCCACCGCCACCGCCACCTCACCAAACACGTGAATTCAGAGGATTCTCCCCCTCGCTGTACTCCGCATTTCCGCCGCCGCCGTCTCCACCACCGTCATTGCCTTACACCTCTTATCACGACTCATACGCGCCGTATACCTCAGCATATTATTACTCCCCCGCTCCTCCTCCTCCGCCTCCGAGACCGTTCCTCAACCGGTCGTCCAGTTACGGCGGGCCCTCCGCCCCAGTCGATTACTCGCCCTACGATCAGAAGCCAAAAATTGGCGGGAAAATGGCGTTGGGGGCAGGATTTGGTGCGGGCGCGGCAGCTGCGGCTCTAGGTGCACTCGCATTGGATGATGGATTGAAATACGAAGAGCAAAAAATCCCGCAGATGGCTGAGAAGGACTTAGTGGCTCGCGACGATTACAGCGTTTATCGCACCGAATGCTAAAGCTTACTTGGTACTCTAATTTGCTTAGTTTTATAGAATTTTAGTAAATATTTTGCCATGAATTTGGTTTTTCGATGGTTTGTGATGATTATGATTTACCAGAGTTTCTTGGATGAGAAGCTAACAAATAAATTCTTTTCCATTGTTTTTTCCGTTGTATTGTTGTTGTTTATGTGTTGATAAATTTGTAAATTAAGTGGAAGCTAAGCTATATACATGAAAAATTGTCTGTGGATTATGACCAACAATGTAATTATCATATATATTGTGTGTCACTGTGTCAGTGTCTCTTATTCTCACTATTCTGAGTGAGAATTTTATATGCGGAAATTGTTTGTTTTTGTGACGGTACTCTGATGTTTGAGGAAGATGTTTATTGTCTTGAATCCAAGTCCGAAAGGAAGCTTGGGGTGGAATGAGAATGATAATTGCCAGAGAATTGTAAAACTGGGAAGGATAACACTTTTCCTTTGTGTGATTTGATGGAAAAGAGATACAAATGTTGGAGAATGATATTATTGATCGTGTTGAATCCAAGCTATGATTGGATAATAATTTTTCTGAAGAGTGAAAACGGGGAGATGGGTAAGGGAGGGTAGATGGCACTTTTCTGTGATACAATCAAAAAGGTAGAAAAGTGTAAATAGTGGGAGGGATACAATTTCCCGAGATGAACAGAAAAGGGAGTGGATATGGGGAGGTTACAATCATTGATTAGTATATAACCTTATTGTCATCCCTTTCGTTTGAAAAAGGAGTGGACATGGGGAGATGATAATCAATGTATTATTAGATAAATTTATCATCGATCATCATCCATTTGTTTTTTCAAATTCTTTTGACCAAGCATGTAGAATGTTTGTCTTTCCTTTTATTTTCAATATTTTCTGCCTTTCGATCCCTCTACTTTCCTTACTCTTACTAGTCTAGGTATGATTTATAAACATCATTCTCATTTCCTGTAGGAGAGTGAGGGGCATGCGATTAATGCTGATGCATTTCCTTTCATCCTTTGACAACTTTGATTGCATTGTTAATTTAATTGATGGAGTAGACTTTTTGATGCTCTTTTTCAGATGATTGTTAGTCTAATAGATGAAATTAGGCTTTTTGAAGCTCTTTTTATCTTTCGCTAATCTGTGCTTTGCTAAGGCCTTTGCTTGCCTCTTTTCTTCGCAAAGCATTCATAACCTTGACTTTAGTATACGCTAAAGTGCACTTGTCAAACAGTGTTCGATTGTGGACTGGTAGCTCTGCTTGAGTCAGTTAGTGGTTCTTTAGAAACAAAAGGGTAGAGTCCCCTTGTATTTTCTAACGCTCTATTGATTGTTCAGTTTTTAGTCTGGCAATAGTTTCAGTTTTTCCGCAGACAGGGATGGAAGTTGAGTTTTTAGGATGGAAGACTGATTAAAAACAGGAATCATTTCTCTCCATCATTGTTTAGCATGAAGACACTGCAGTGCTTGCTCAACATTTGCATTTCGACAACTTTTCTAGCCATTCGGGTTACAGAAAAGTCGAGCATTCAACTTTTAAATCTTTTCAATGGAGTGATTTCATCACAGTTCACAATCTTATAACAGTGCTGAAGAAGTTAAATTTTACAATGTCCATGTCAATAACTTCACACGAAACTCAGCTGCCCATGTGTTCTCTTTGTAATGACTTTTGGGACCTTCATTATACAGTACGAGTACATTATGTTCTCAGACTCTCAGTTACTGTAATTTCGTTTTAGTCTGTGCTTTTCGACATTCGTCAAATGGGGTTGGATGTCTCAGTTTATGTCTTCTGGGAAACTCAAAGAAAGACCGTTCTTTGATTTTCAAATTTCAATATTGTAATTAGCATTATCGTTGTTGCCTTTCTGCTGTGTAGCATTCTGCTGATTCTCCATCTAGTAGCAGTGTGTTCTTATTCTGGATTTGGTAATTTGTCTGCTTGCAATGATAAACGTACATATCTCGAATTTATAACTATCACATTACTCATTAATATCCGTATTATTTTCTGATTTAATCACTTGGTAGTTATAAATTACTTATCACTTTATCTGGAATAAAGTCTTGGGCAAAAACTTCTCGGTTTATGTGGTGTTACTCTTTCATAGTTTCGTCCAATCCAAGATTGAAACCCTTTCATTAGCTTTCATGATTTTGATTGAATGATTTATATGCTGAAACTTCTTAAAGAAAGTCAAATCAAATTGAATTTCAACCAACACTACCTTCCAAAGTGTTGTAACTTCATAAAATAAAATACAGATTCGTATTAAATTATATAGACTCTAAAGTTGCAATCAAGAGATTGTAGCGTCGTCACGCTTCGAAAAATATAATATTTTGAGCAATTGGATTTAAAAAGTTGAAGATGACATAAGATGAGGAACCCATATTACTTCACTCTACAGTTGGATTTGTGGAAAATACATGTCTGAATTCAGAGTATTGTGTTAGTTGGGTGAGGCATTTGTTTACTAATAATTAAAATATCAACCCTTGCTGGGTTCATCATCATGTTGAAGTTCATGGAGGTCCCTGTCATACAAATGGAAGATGATGGGCAGAAGAAAGAATCTATGGATTTTATTCTTTTAAATTTTGCAAATTGCTACTACCACAAATGAATTTATATCCAATCCTGTCAATGAAGATCTTGTCTTGTTTGTTTGGCTTGAATAGATGTGGGAATTGAACTATGTTGGAATCGTTTTATTCTGATAAACTTTACAGTCAATTAAACTTTTTATAGTAGAAGTAAGAGGTTTACGAATCGATTTTACAGGATCGATCATCTATCTCTGTTAACAACCTCTTGTGGGAAATTTATTTAAATATGTGTTAGTATGTTTCTAAGTATTTTGTGTTTAAATTTAACTCTCTGATAAGTTTGGTATGAGTAATTAGCAAAATTGGTATAAAATGTAAATAGCCAGGATCAGTTCAACTAATACTAATGGAAACGTCGTATATTTACTGGTAGTAAAATAGTTGGACACTTCTATTTTTATTTTTATAATAGAGATTTAAATATTATATTTATTCATTAAATCGTAAAATATGTGGAGATTTCTCCTATGATTATGATTGGAGTTGTTATTTTAGATTATAATGTTTGATGTCTTAGTATCATTTTAAAAAATACTAATAGAAACCTCAAACTACATCCAAGTTAAACGTGATTCGACAAGAGCTTTTACATTAACAGTGAATATATATATATATATATATATATATAATAAATTATTTGTTGTATATATATTTTTTTTGTCTTTATCACAAATTTAATGTGAAGACCCAGAAACCCACAAATTTCAGAAATATCCTACGTCAGAGGGAAGTCAACTTCTTCCTTATCCAACACCGTTTTCTTCACTTGAAAACTTCACACAAGACGGAAAACAAGAAACAGCCAACTTGCTAAATGCGAAGGAGCAACAAAAATTTTGTCAAAAAAAAAAAAGGAGCAACAAAAATTTTAAATTTTTTAATTAACATAAACAATAAAACTATTTAATTCACAAAACAAAACAAAAAAAAAAACATCCTTCCTCCCACCCTTATCCTCCTACACATAATCACAACCGTCTATCCCCATCTTCCCCCAAAATACAAAATCCAACGGCCCAAAGTACATCACATAGAAAACACTACATTCATCATCATGATGATAATTCTCTTAGTTTGGGAAGTCTCTAATGTTCCCTACAAAGGTCCAAATATAGCTATGGTCGAAATTCCGAACTTGGGCAGCGGGTTACTAGTACTTTAATTTCAAGCTGATGTTACATATTGCATGAACTCATGATCAGACTCAATCCCAGCCATTGTTTCTGGCGCCAAAACCACCTCTAGATCAACGGTCCCACCGCCTTCTCTCCCAGGAAATGCGGAGATCTTACCGTCGAACTTGTTCGCGTTCCCGCTCCTGACCGCCAGAGGCCGGCCCCACCCGAAATTGTTGTCGTACATCGGGAATCTCGGCGAGCTCCCCATCGTGATCGATGCACCGTCGAAGTTGCCTAGCGGGAACACCCTCGGGTTGCTCTCCCAGTCCGTCCACGACACGACGCACCGTCTTGTCGTCGTGCGCGTTCACGTTCTTGTTCAGCTGCTCCGCACACCACCGTATGTCCCTGGACAGCACCTCCCCAGCCGTCGCGTAGGTGGGTATGCTTTGAATCGCGTTCCCGAAGTAAAACGGATCCAGTTTCGGGTTCAACCTGTGGCGGCAATTCACAGCCATCCTAAACGTTGTCGTTTTTGTCGCCTGTAGCTTCCTCGCACGTGTTACTGCTCTCCACAAAAGCGCGCTAAGTGACTGGAACGACGAAATCTCCACGGCGTTTGACTCCGTCTTCTTTAACCAAGTTTTCAAGTACGTGTCGTTGCTCTGTTTGCCAATTATTTCGACGGCGTCAATGTCGCCGTTATCTATCCATTTGTTGTTGCTGTTATTGTTGTTGTTGACTCTCGCTTTGAGTTTCAAAATCGATTCTCTGCTGAAACTGAAGATTCTCTCGCTCAACGGCTCGTACTCGTTGAAAGTTACTTTGAATCCATCGGCGGGAACTTGAAGCACCGCCGGAGATATCAGAACCGATTCCCGGCTGAAATCCGGCTGTTTGGTAACCATTTTCATTCCTCTAGCGAATTCAGCGAAGGTGTTGAAGAAATTCCAGAACGACGTGCCGTCAGTGACGGCGTGGTTGACGGTGCAGCCGATGAACACGCCGTCGGCCAGCTCCGTCACCTGCACGGTCAGCAACGGCTTGCGGTGCCCGTCGTAGCTGACGGTCCGGTCGAGAGCGAAGAAGCTCTTGACGAACCCGGGGACGTGGACTGGACTCAAAACGTCGCGAATCGACCAAACGGCACCGTTCTTGTGAACGAAATCGGCGCCCTCGTCGTTGCAGGTTATGTAGATGTACCCTTCTTCGTCGGTCTTGAAACGACCGGCAAGAGGAGGGAAACGACAGAGGGTTTGAGAGAGAGCCCGCTTCAGGAGAGACACCACAGAGTCAACGGACATGGGTGGCCTCGTGAAGAGACCGCCCTTTTGAATGTAGTGGCACGACAGCATGGGGAGGTCGGACACCGACAACTTCAAATCTCCCAGACTGGACTTCTGGTCCGGCAAAACGGTGCACTTCGACACCATAACTGGAGCCAACAATAACGGTGAAGAAGAAGCCACCATTTTCGAAAACAAAAAAAAAAATTCTGGTTTTCTGACCTGTGACTCTCTCTCTCAACGAGCTCTTCTTTTTTGGCGAGTGAGTCTGTGAAGACAAAGTTGACAACTTGGTGAGGTATTTATAGAAGAGTCGCTGTGGCTTGGTGCAATGCATTTAAAGGAACTTATTACTTTTTTATATTTATTTTATTTAATTTTCTTTATTAACTTGTTTTTGTGTGTTGTTATTATTAATTGAAATATCTCAAGCTATGATTTGAAACCACGTGTGCATGTTCTCTTAATTTTTTTTCCAATTAAGTCACACCCCTCATTTAGATAATCAGTCAACTAGTTAAGTGCTAAATTAATGTCAAATTATAAATATTATTTATTATTTTAAAAATTGAATTTTATAAATTATATGTAGCCGGCCTTGAGTTCCATTGAATTTTTTTTTAAAATTTTTTTAAATTTTTTAATTATAATGATATCTCGAGTATCAACCAATGATGTCTGGCTTGTGCTATGTGGGGTAATGACACGTGTCCTTTCATATTCATAGGTTGATAATAACTGTGAGAGGAGAGCACTTGAAAATCCCAAAGTTAAGATATTTTTAAATTTAATTAATATAAGATAAACTATTTATGGAAAATTGTTAAATTTAGATAAAGAAAATCCTGAGAGATTTTGCCTTCAAATCTCAGGCAAATCAACTAGTGTATGTGCAGTTGTGTAGTGTCTATCTTGAATTACACAAAAAGCCCCACATATACGAGATATGCATGGTTTGATCGAGACCATCCAATTTTTTGCAGCAGAATCCCATTAATAGGCACAGATCTGCCCAATCTGGGGCTGATTGATATTCTGGATACTCTCTTCTTTTTTTGTTCTTGGGAAGATGCAAAATCATAAGTGATACTCATGCAAGATCTGAGAAAATCTGATGGATTACATCTTTATCATTCATATAATGTCACATTATATGAATAGTCAGATTAAATTTAATTTCATATCATATATTATGATATAATGGAAAAAATTCAATGCATCAAATACATCTAAGTTTTTCTCCCTAGATTAACAGTCCTACGTGGCCTCTGGTCGGACGTGGCAAACATGCGGTGAAGAGAGCTAGACTTTGAGACTCATTAAATTGGTTTCTGTCAACTTTTGACAGTACTTTGAGACTTGAAAGAGTTGCGTCTGTGAATTCTCCATAACAATATGTACGTATTCATGATTTTAGAGAGAACAGGTCCAGTGAATTGGAAATGAAATAATTGGTGAAATCTTCGTACTAACATTATTTATAGCTAGGACCGCCATTAGCCAGTTAATGTTCCAGGTACGAGTCAGTATCAGCACTTCAGGTGGTATGTTAAATTTTTTTTTTTTTTTTATTGCTCACAATCAAATTCACACACAAAATTACTAATTTTAGACAATTTATTTACATTTTGGAATACAATAAAAATTAGAAATATATGGCACACAGTATACCAATTACATTTGTATTCGTAAAACTAGAAGTATATATAGGAAATGATCTAATTATTCTATTAGAAATAATTGTTTAAAACATGTATTAATTATATATAATACATTAAATCTACTTTTAACAATATCTTTAATTTCAAAATTAATCTTTGAACACATGGTCATTATCATTAATTTATGAATAAGATTATATTATTTAATATATATATATATATATATATATATATATACTTCCTTTTCAATTATATATAAATGTATAATATTCAAGCCGTGTTCATCCATGTTTTATAAAATTGTTCGAACTGTCAGATGGTCAGAGTACAAGGAATTTTCTTGTAAATCCCCTACTCCCAGTGTGAATGACCTGCCTTTGACTGAATCGGAGAGATAAATTAGTCTGAAGTGCATGTAAATGAGCCTAGTAAATTACCTGACCGCAATATAAAAAAAAATATTTCGTAAAATAAATCAAGTAACATATTTTCCTTTTTTTTATCTACATTTTTTTTAATTCAATACAAAACAATCTTTTAATGCACATTTTACAACATATACGCAATTTGATAAAATCTTCCCAAATTGCAATATACAAATATATAATCTTTGATGTAAAAATTGTCAAGTTGTGGCCAGAAAGAAACTAATAAAATGTTGCTTAATCAATACAAAAATTTAATCCTATAAAAAGATTCTTATGACAAAATCTATAAACTCTCATGCAATCATATAATTTTTTTAATTGATTATGTTTTTTTTTATTTTGCATGAGAGTTTATTTTTTTATTTTTTTTATTTTTTTAACTCTCATGCAAAATATTAAAAAAATAAAAAAATATAATCAATTAAAAAAAATTATATGATTGGATTACTAATTAATTACAAAATATCCAAAAAGAAAAATATAAGTTGCGCCGACTATTTAAGTTCTGGATTTGGCTGTCATTCTCCCAATCCCGAGAATGGTCGGCTCATAGAATCTTAACTGTTTAAACTTTTATATTATATATTTTAAGAATCTTAATTAATTAATTTAATTAATTAAATATCAAACTTGTGTCTGAGATTACATACTACAGGTCGGTTAATTAAGTTATGATCAGTCAGAAACTCAGAAGAATCTCTCCTAAAACCGCCATTTTTTATTTGTCGGTTTCTGGTTATTAGTATTCTATTAAATTAAATTATATATTAATCGTGTTTTTTTTTTAAAAAATAATTAAAAAATTTTGATCAATAAAAAATTATTTGACTTGGCTAGTTCGATTGTTGCAGCGTACCTTGACATCGTGTGACAGTTCAAGACCAACCATGAAGGGGGTTTTATGTTTTATTAATTTGATCATAGTAATTTATTTTAATTAATTAAAATAGGGGAGATTCATGGGTGTCCAAGTACTAGGACTCAAGAAGGAGAGTGAACCTTGGCATCTGCGAAACTAGTTGTGTTGTGTCTGTGACAGTTCAGGACCAGCCATGCATGCAAATTGCAAGCTCTCTTAATTTTATTTATTTATTTTTCATTTGAATTTGAGTTAAGCTAGCAATAATTTTGTAATAATACTATGTCTATACAAAGATATGTGTAGTTACAGCCTTACGGGTACCGGAGAAGTAATAAATTTTATTTAGAGGAGGCTTCATTAAATCGTAATAAAATATTAAACAGGTAATAGAAATAATATAGAATAAATAATACTGAACCTATCCGAGATTTATTAAATTACATACGAAATCAAAGTTTGTATAAAGTCACACTGAACTCCCCTAACTTAAGTTTGACCATTAAAAAGTAGGCTCAAGTTTTTCTAATTTTGCGATCCATGGTGAATCTACTTTTCTTTTTATTTTAACGGTCAATTGTTTTTTTTAATGGTCAAACTTAAAACCTGGGGAATTCAGTGTGAGTTTTTGTAAACTTTGATATGAGTATAATTCAACAAACCTCAGGTAGGTACAAAGTTATTTGTTTGATAATATAAATTTAACTCTTTATCATATATAAGCACACAAAATACATATTGTAACAAACCCAAATGAATAAAATCGGTTGTGAATTTGTTTTGTTCCGTATTTGAATTACAATAATGGAATGATGGAATGATTTCAGTAGGTGATTTATTTAAAATATGTTGAATTAATATCAATAATGATAATCCCAATCATTACAAGATTAAAATATGGAATGGTTAGTACACCTCCCTTCCACCTTAATGTTGAGGGTTCAAATCCTATCATGCACATTTATCAGTATGTGTGGAATTTTCTCCTTTTATTGTGGGAGTATTGATCTCAGCAGGTCCTAATTTAATATTGTAATTGTACCATTAAAAAAAAAAATTCATTTGAAGAAAACCCTTTTTTTCAAGTGTGGGCTTCAGCCTCCGCCAAACATATGGTAACTTGGCAACGTCACGGATTACAAAAGATTTCCGAAGTAGTTACCCTTATGGTGCACACTCTTGTACGATTATCGATCCGTTCTGATTCTATAAATATTCATGTTAATCTAATATATAATAACCCTTCAACTAAGAATTGACTAATGATGTTAATTGTATATATAGATTGATGTATAATTCGATATTCAAAGAATCAAGGACTCTTATCAAACTCCACAAAAAAATTTCGTTCAATTCACGTAGCTAATATGGGTTTCGTTTCAATCTCTAATGGGACCATAACAAAAACACTTTTTATTATACAATGATCTTGTTTGATGTTACAAGAAGACTCCTAATTCCAACCAATCAATCTTCTTTTTCTCAAGACAATAATTCCACGTTCCTTAACAATTATTATGATTCATATCACAATTTAGTTCCCAAACCAAAACATTAATTGAAAATGTCATAGTCATAGTCTCACAACACACTACAAACACACCACAAAATGATGTTACAAAACTTCTTTGCCTCTTAAATCTTAATAAGGATTATGTGGGATAGTTTTACCACATCACTCGTGAAACCGTTCAATTATATTGGAATTTGATACTATTTTATTTTCTCAATATAAATAATGTGACATGACCTAATGTACACATTTCCTTTTATGTCTATGGCAAGTAATTATTCTAGTTTTATTAGACGTATTTATTAATACTTGTGGATATATATATATATATATATATTATTTATTTAATATTTTAAAAGTATATATTCAAGCTGTTTATGTAATGTATCATCTCGGCGCATCTCAAAAATTTCTACGTGTTAGATTTTCAAGAAAAAAAAAACTTAATAAAGAGAAATGCGATGATAGGACCATCTTGCTATATTTGTCTAATTAAAAATCATATGACAATGTTATTTTTTAAAAATATATATACAATTGCAAGGATGAGGAAACTAACTCAAACTAACGAACTTATAAATATAAAAGTTTAATACTGGATTAACCATCATTTCCTACAATATTATAAAATCTCGTGTGATTATTTTATCGCGTGGTATATTTTATGGTTTAAATATACGTGTGACACGATTTAAGACCAACTTATCCAAGATTTTCTTGGTAATAATGATGACATGAAGCAATGAACCTAGATAAATGACAAAAAAATAAAAAGAAATAAACAAACAAAAATCTGAGCTCACCATTCACGGCACCTAACAGCTTGGTGACGTTAACATGAATGACTAATAATTGTTACTTTATTTGGAGACCTTTCATTTTTGTACGACTGTTCAAGTCAAAGCTTTTTGACACCTAATAATTAAAAAAAAAAAAAAAAAAAGGTATTCATGTACCTGAATTCTGCATGGATTCCTCCTTTTTACGTTCTTTGAATTAGGGCTAGCTTGGCCGGCTGCTTCTTCTTCTTCTTCGTCTTCGTACTACGATATGATAGGTTCAGGCCATATACATTAAGATGAATCAATTCTTCTTGTTTGTGTTCACAGTTGATGATTTACAAATGTATAAGAAAAATTAATGTTAGTATATATAATAAATCCTCACTATATTGATTTAATAAATTATCGTTATGTAATCTTAATTTAGCGTTAATGGACGGAACAATTGTATAAAATATTACTTGTTAATGTAGGACATATGTCTTGTGAAACTAGAGGGGTAAACTATTTCCATTTTGACAATTTTCATCTCCGTTTTACAATTTTATATTTTAGGCAGTTTTTAATTATGAATTTCGGTTTATAATTTAAAATTTTAGTCAATTTAGGATTTCGAATCCGGTTCAACCATTCTAATAAACTTTTATCATAGATTCGACTTCTATTTACTTCGTCATATTTTCTTAATACATTAGGTACAAATTGTACTCTATTTCAAAAAATTTGTCATGTTTTTGTATTCTAATATAAATTTATAATGTTACAAACCATAAAAAAAAAAAAAAGAGCACACGGAGTGTGTTATATATTATTATAATTTATTCTATAACGTTATATATGTTGTAAATGGTGGATGTCCACCATATTAAGTAATCAATATTTTATTGTGTTGAATTGTAATTGATTGAGTGGGCGGGTGACTCACTCTTATTGGTTAGTGAGGGTGGCAAAAATTGATAAAAAAGCCTATGGTTGTTGAAATGTATACAACAAAATTCTCTAAAAAAACAAAAGCTTCTGGTGGTGTTTTCATTTATCGTTTTTGGTATGTTTCTCCTTTTTCTTCTTCATTCTTATTTTATACATAAGAGAAATATGGAATTGTGAAGAAACAATCATTGATGATATATTTTCATACACAATAACTATTGAAATTATTAATGATGATTATGAACTTCATGGTATTGATGATTATAGACAAAGACATGATTGGCCTAAATGGAAAGAAGCAATTCAAGAAAAATTAAATTCTTTAGCCAAACTAGAAGTATTTGGACCTATAGTTCAGACACATGAAGATGTCAAACCCTGTCAGATATAAATGGATTTTTGTACGGAAATGTAATGAAAAAAAATGAAGTTGTGAGATATAAGGCACGACTCGTAACACAAGGTTTCTCGCAGAGACATGGTATTAATTTCGATGAAACGTATTCACCAGTGATGGATACGATTACATTCTGATTTTTTTTTTTTTTAAGTATGGTTGTTTCGAAAAAGCTTGCAATGTGTATAATAGACGTAGTGACTGCTTATTTATATGCGTCACTCAATTCAGATATTTATATGAAAATCCTTGAATGATTTAAAATGCCAAAAGTATATAAATCGAGATCTCGTAATTTATATTCGATAAAGTTGCAAAGATCCTTGTATGGATTAAAATAATATGGACGTATGTGGTATAATTATCTTAGTGAATATCTGATCAAGGGAGAGTATATTAATGATATTATAAAAAAATCTGAATCTGGATTTGTTATTGTAGCAGTATATGTTGATGGTATGAATTTAATTGGAATTCCTGAAGAGCTCCTAAAAACTGTTGAATATTTAAAAAGGAAATTTGAAATGAAAGACTTGGGAAAAATAAAATATTGTCTAGGCCTGGAGATCGAACATAAACCAAACGAAATACTTGTCCATCAATTTGCATACATTGAAAAGATTATAAAAAGATTTAATATGGACAATGTCCATCCGTTAAATACTCCTATGCTTATTAAATCTCTTGATCCTAAAAAGGATCCATTTCGGCCTAAAGAAGATGATGAAAGAAAAGATTTGATTATCATATAACATGCGGAATTAGGTTTCAAAAATTTTCTTTTTGAAAAACAGTTTTTCAACTAAGAACGAGTTCCTGTATATACGCAGAAAAAGAATTTGTGAAACTACATACCTTTTTCTTGATTTTCTTTTTCTGAATCTTCAATCTATCACCAAATCTTCCTATCTATGACTAGCGGTCTGACAACGTGTGTGTGGGCATGTCATGGTAAGAGATGGAGGTAAAATGAAAAACGAACGGATAATTCTTTCTCCTTATAGCCGACTGCACCTGCAAGGAAAGGGAGAGTCAGAAAAAAAAAAAAAAAACTTTTTTCTTTTCTTTTCTCTTCTATGGTGGCCAGTACCCTCTAGGTATTTTTCACTGTTGTCAATTTTTCTAATATCATAACCCTTATATACTAGGTCTTTAAGGTTTTAATTTTGACCAAATCAAAATATGATTCCTAATCGCTTTTTATTTTAATCTCTCCAAACACTTTAATAATTGACTATTATGACTTTTAAAATAATCTAATTATTTTAATTCTTTTGTCCTAATTACTTTTAATCACATGACCTTATACTTAATAAATATAATTAATAATTAATAATTTCTATTATTTTATTAAATATGTTATTAATTAAATAATCATATTATTTAATTATTCTCTTTTAATTAAATCGTATTACTTTCGTAACACTATTAATTGGACCATCCAATTAATCTACCGTGACTCTCGTTACCAACAACCATAAGAGGCTAAGCAAGGAGACCTAATAGACCCACAGTTTTGAGCTCCAATAATACTTAGAAATAGTAATTAAAACTCTTTAATTAATATTTCACAATTATTAATGTAACACCCCCTGACCCGACCCGTCTGGATCGACCAAGGAAGCGCTACCGGGTTTTCAAAACTTTTCTTAACTAACTTTATAATTTGCAATCATTGAAAATCAAATAAATTATATTTTTAAAATGCTTTTCTAGTGAGCCCATCAAAAATTTATTTTCAAAATTTCGACAGAGTTTCCTCTGTTTTTCTGATTTTCCAAAACCTGCCACAAAAGTCCAAAACAAAATAATTTCAACACTTCTATATCAAACTTTCAAACCAATGCGCACTCTGCCGTTTAGTGCGACTTTCCACATAGTTTGAAAATAAAACATGTCATAATTCATTATTTACAATCCTTTGAAGATGAAAAACATAAATCATAAAACAATTAATTACATAACATAAATATATAACACATTTACATATTCTTGTATATGCATGCGTAATATACAGAAATATATGACTACCCCAAAATGAGGTGACTCTGGATCTCTGCCTGCAACTCTATCTTCAATCTTTTCCTTCCTCAGTATCTCTATTACCTACGCGTGATAAAAACCAACGCGCTAAGCAATAATGCTTAGTGGGTGTACACTAAAATAAATTGCAATATTATATAAAACAATAAATCTTAAATTCAGAAATTCATAAAGATATCTATATATAAAATAATATATCTTCAATTCAGAAATTTAGACAGATATAGATATAAAACAACTATTATATTTCAGTTACTGAAACTATATAAAATAAAGTATTTCAGAAGTTTCAAGATTTCTTTCGTAATATTATTTCTTTATTTTCTACATCATTTTCTGGTTTTCAGTTCGCAATTGGGCCACTGATACACATAACAGGGTTTACAGGACTGGATTACGGGTTTTACAGTCGGATTTTCCATCTCATATGAAATGGTATCCCTATATAAACAGTCGGTTTCCCATTTCACAAGGAAATGATATTCATATATTCTCACAGTCGGTTTCCCATTTCAGAATGAAATGGTATCCGTATTTCACAGTCGGTTTCCCATTTCTAAGGAAATGGTATCCGTATTTCATCATCATAGGCATCAGGAATATCGGTGCAGTACTGCCATAATTACACCCAATTGACATGTCAATCTCCTATATCCATATATTCTCTATACATATATCAGGGCTATAATTCAGGTATTCCAGATTAGATCTCTCTGGTTGCTGAACAGGAGTAAACTGGTATTTTGGACAATCCCTGTAAAAATGTTCACGAGATCCACACTTGTTGCAAGCTCCTGTAACTCTCCAGCATTCACCAGGATGTCTTTTTCCACAGTGCTCACACAATACTAGGGCTGGTCCTCTAACTGCCCTCCCAGGGATACTGACTATGGAGGTTGCAGACTGACCCGGCCTGGCTGTGGGTATGGGTCTCTGTGACTGCACTGGACCACTAGACTGCGGTCCCTTAAATTTCTTACTTTGTTGCTGATATGAGCTTAATGGCCCTGCACCCCTTCTCTGCTGACCTCTGTCTCTTCTGGCCTGCTCTTCTTTCTTAATTCTTTCGACATTCAGAGCTGCAGAAACCAGTCTTGTGAAATCTTCAAGCTCAAAGGCAGCAACCTGTAGGCGAATATAGTCATTTAGTCCATCTTCAAACCTTCTGCATTTATCCGCCTCTGTGGCCACCATATCTCTAGCATATTTACTCAACCTGACAAATTCTCGCTCATACTCTGTCACTGTAAGTTGTCTCTGCTTCAGGTTGGTAAATTCCCTCTTCATATTGTCCAAATAAATGCGACCGACATATTTTCTCCTGGAACTCCTTCTGAAATAAATCCCAAGTCCTGTCTTCTGGTCGCACTGACTGTATAATGGAGGTCCACCATTGATAGGCATCCTCCTGCAATAAGGAAACTGCACATTCCAGTCTCTCTGCAGGTGTACAGTGCATCTGCTACAAGATTCTGTCAGTCCTCTCAAACCAGTATTCTGCTGCAGATGCATCCTCATCTTTTCTGCCATGAAAATCTGTGGGTCTGTATTTAGCCAGTCGTTCTATGGCTGATCTTCGTGGCGCTGCTCTGGCCACATTCTGAAAGAATTCAGCCATTTGCTGTATAAATGCTGGCTGTACAGGGTCCGCCACTCTCGGACTTACTGATTCCCTAGATGCTCCCCCAGCCACGCTGGCGGGACTCTCAGGTCTATCTCCACTTCCTTCCATTTCTTTTATCCTATATAAGACAGAAGAGAGGTCTGCAGATTAGAGTCACATATTCCTATAGACGTCCTTATTCAATGCATGTATATACAGACTATTAACTCTTTTGGTCCAGAAACGCCTAAACTGCGCTCTGATACCACTTAAAATGTAACACCCCCCGACCCGACCCGTCTGGATCGACCCAGGAAGCGCTACCGGGTTTTTAAAATTTTTCTTAACTCACTTTATAATTTGCAACCATTGAAAATCAAATAAATTATATTTTTAAAATGATTTTCTAGTGAGCCCATCAAAAATCTATTTTCAAAATTTCGGCAGAGTTTCCTCTGTTTTTCTGATTTTCCAAAACCTGCCACAAAAGTCCAAAACAAAATAAATTCAACACTTCTATATCAAACTTTCAAACCAATGCGCACTCTGCCGTTTAGTGCGACTTTCCAAATAGTTTGAAAATAAAACATGTCATAATTCATTATTTACAATCCTTTGAAGATGAAAAACATAAATCATAAAACAATTAATTACATAACATAAATATATAACACATTTACATATTCTTGTATATGCATGCGTAATATACAGAAATATATGACTATCCCAAAATGAGGTGACTCTGGATCTCTGTCTGCAACTCTCTCTTCAATCTTTTCCTTCCTCAGTATCTTTATTACCTACGCGTGATAAAAACCAACGCGCTAAACAATAATGCTTAGTGGGTGTACACTAAAATAAATTGCAATATTATATAAAACAATAAATCTTAAATTCAGAAATTCATAAAGATATCTATATATAAAATAATATATCTTCAATTCAGAAATTTAGACAGATATAGATATAAAACAACTATTATATTTCAGTTACTGAAACTATATAAAATAAAGTATTTCAGAAGTTTCAAGATTTCTTTCGTAATATTATTTCTTTATTTTCTACATCATTTTCTGGTTTTCAGTTCGCAATTGGGCCACTGATACACATAACAGGGTTTACAGGACTGGATTACAGTCGGATTTCCATCTCATATGAAATGGTATCCCTATATAAACAGTCGGTTTCCCATTTCACAAGGAAATGGTATTCATATATTCTCACAGTCGGTTTCCCATTTCAGAATGAAATGGTATCCGTATTTCACAGTCGGTTTCCCATTTCTAAGGAAATGGTATCCGTATTTCATCATCATAGGCATCAGGAATATCGGTGCAGTACTGCCATAATTACACCCAATTGACATGTCAATCTCCTATATCCATATATTCTCTATACATATATCAGGGCCATAATTCAGGTATTCCAGATTAGATCTCTCTGGTTGCTAAACAGGAGTAAACTGGTGTTTTGGACAATCCCTGTAAAAATGTTCACGAGATCCACACTTGTTGCAAGCTCTTGTAACTCTCCAGCATTCACCATGATGTCTTTTTCCACAGTGCTCACACAATACCAGGGCTGGTCCCCTAACTGCCCTCCCAGGGATACTGACTATGGAGGTTGCAGACTGACCCGGCCTGGCTGTGGGTAGGGGTCTCTGTGACTGCACTAGACCACTAGACTGCGGTTCCTTAAATTTCTTACTTTGTTGCTGATATGAGCTTGATGGCCCTGCACCCCTTCTTTGCTGACCTCTGTCTCTTCTGGCCTGCTCTTCTTTCTTAATTCTTTCGACATTCAGAGCTGCAGAAACCAGTCTGGTGAAATCTTCAAACTCAAAGGCAGCAACCTGTAGGCGAATATAGTCATTCAGTTCATCTTCAAACCTTCTGCATTAATCCGCCTCTGTGGCCACCATATCTCTAGCATATTTACTCAACCTGACAAATTCTCGCTCATACTCTGTCACTGTAAGTTGTCTCTGCTTCAGGTTGGTAAATTCCCTCTTCATATTGTCCAAATAAATACGACCGACATATTTTCTCCGGAACTCCTTCTGAAATAAATCCTAAATCCCGTCTTCTGGTCGCACTGACTGTATAACGGAGGTCCACCATTGATAGGCATCCTCCTGCAATAAGGATACTGCACACTCCAGTCTCTCTGCAGGTGTACAGTGCATCTGCTGCAAGATTCTGTCAGTCCTCTCAAACCAGTATTCTACTGCAGATGCATCCTCATCTTTTCTGCCATGAAAATCTGTGGGTCTGTATTTAGTCAGTCGTTCTATGGCTGATCTTCGTGGCGCTGCTCTGGCCACATTCTGAAAGAATTCAGCCATTTGCTGTATAAATGCTGGCTGTACAGGGTCCGCCACTCTCGGACTTACTGATTCCCTAGATGCTCCCCCAGCCACGCTGGCGGGACTCTCAGGTCTATCTCCACTTCCTTCCATTTCTTTTATCCTATATAAGACAGAAGAGAGGTCTGCAAATTAGAGTCACATATTCCTATAGCCGTCCTTATTCAATGCATGCATATACAGACTATTAACTCTTTTGGTCCAGAAACGCCTAAACTGCGCTCTGATACCACTTAAAATGTAACACCCCCTGACCCGACCCGTCTGGATCGACCCAAGAAGCGCTACCGAGTTTTTAAAATTTTTCTTAACTCACTTTATAATTTGCAACCATTGAAAATCAAATAAATTATATTTTTAAAATACTTTTCTAGTGAGCCCATTAAAAATCTATTTTCAAAATTTCGGCAGAGTTTCCTCTGTTTTTCTGATTTTCCAAAACCTGCCACAAAAGTCCAAAACAAAATAATTTCAACACTTCTATATCAAACTTTCAAACCAATGCGCACTCTGCCGTTTAGTGCGACTTTCCAAATAGTTTGAAAATAAAACATGTCATAATTCGTTATTTACAATCCTTTGAAAATAAAAAACAGAAATCATAAAACAATTAATTACATAACATAAATATATAACACATTTACATATTCTTGTATATGCATGTGTAATATACAGAAATATATGACTACCCCAAAATGAGGTGACTCTGGATCTCTATCTGCAACTCTCTCTTCAATCTTTTCCTTCCTCGGTATCTCTATTACCTATGCGTGATAAAAACCAACGCGCTAAGCAATAATGCTTAGTGAGTGTACACTAAAATAAATTGCAATATTATATAAAACAATAAATCTTAAATTCAGAAATTCATAAAAATATCGACATATAAAACAATATATCTTCAATTCAGAAATTTAAACAGATATAGATATAAAACAACCATTATATTTCAGCTACTGAAACTATAAAAATAAAGTATTTCAGAAGTTTCAGGATTTCTTTCGTAATATTATTTCTTTATTTTCTACATCATTTTCTGGTTTTCAGTTCGCAATTGGGCCACTGATACACATAACAGGGTTTACAGGACTGGATTACAGGTTTCCCATCTCATATGAAATGGTATCCCTATATAAACAGTCGGTTTCCCATTTCACAAGGAAATAGTATCCATATATTCTCACAGTCGGTTTCCCATTTCAGAATGAAATGGTATCCGTATTTCACAGTCGGTTTCCCATTTCTAAGGAAATGGTATCCGTATTTCATCATCATAGGCATCAGGAATATTAGTGCAGTACTGCCATAATTACACTCAATTGACATGTCAATCTCCTATATCCATATATTCCCTATACATATATCAGGGCTATAATTCAGGTATTCCAGATTTCACAAATTATCAAAAATTCTCAATTTTTAACTTTAAAATTTTTACAACACAATCAAATTAATTTTATAGAACAGAAATCCTCTCAATCATTCATTTATAATCAAATTCAATTTTCGATCAAATTCGAATCAATACATACATTTACAAAATCCAAATATATTATTAATAATCATATAAAAGAGACTTAAAATTATATTCAAACTTATTTCACAAATCAATATCAAATCAAATTACCCCAAAATCGTTTCATTAATTTATCACAAACAATATATATATATATATATATATATATATATTTAAACTCACTTTCAATTATATTTCATATATGTCTAATAAAATCAATGCATAAAATCAATTTTGAGAATACGTAAATCAAATCAAAGCAAAATCAATTTCAAACTGTAAATTCGAATCAACATAGTTCAAACAATTCAAAATCAATAAAATTCGCTAAATCCGAAATATTCTGAAAAAATTAACATACGAAAACTAGTGTACACCAAATCTGAATAATTTCGTAATACTTTTCTTTTCCTTTTCCTCTTCCTTCCTCCTCCTTTTTCTTCTTTTCCTTTCTCTTTTCTCCTTTCTTCGACTTTCTTCTTCTTCGACCTTCTTCTTTTTTTCTTCTCTTTTCTTCTTTTTCTTTCAGGCCACCGCCCAACTCTTTGTTTTCATCTCTCCATCACATTTTTGTTTGCTTTTTGTTTAAATGTTTGCTGTGTTTTATTTGACTTTTCAAATTTTTTTTTTACTAGGTTTTCCTTGTGTGTGTTACACTCACACACACACATACATACATATATATATATATATGTATCTTCCTAATTACCAATTGCTCCCTTGAACTTCTTAAAATCCTACAATGACACAAATTTACTTTTAATCATATTCCATCTCAATAATTATTCCAAAAATATTCCATACTTATCCAAATACCAAATTAACTTCACCAATATTCAGTTGGACCTATTATTCTCCAAATGCACCATGAACATAATATTTCTAAGTAGTCACTATTTGTTTATACACTATGTATCGACTATATATATATTTTTCACCAATTTAAATCACAGACTTAACTTTTACATGCTCAATAATAATTAATAATAATCCAAGGATATTTATTTTATTTACGAAAAATTAGGGGCGTTACAATTAATCTCGGAGTTATTCCACTAAAAATCCGAGGCTGCACTCTCAGAATTATAGACGTGTTTATACAATTTGAAGTCTCAGCGTCCATTGATATAACTATTTACATATAGTGCGATGCTCCACAAGTAGTTCATAACTAGATTTAGGTCATAAAGTCTGTTATACCCCTCTAGAAATATCTTTTCCTTTAAGTACTATTGATTCTCTAATGAATAATTAAATCCTGTCTTCCTCACGAAAGCAGGAGAGATCTCATAATTGTTCAAGCCCCGAATCAACTCTTAAGGGAACTATTCATCTACTTCAATTAAGAATGAGTGAATTCCACTGTTGTGTTCAAACCTTCCCAGCCACAAGCCAAACCGTAACCCCAAGATACGGAGGTATTAGTCGAGATTTACATCGACCTCACTCATGGTAAATCAAAGGCCACGATTTAACTTGAAGGAGTTGATAAGACACTCAGGATTAAGATCACCTATAAATTGCCATTATTTATCGATATATATGAATCTCATCAACTAACGGATCTTGGTGAGAGATTCATATAAATCGTGTCCCCGTCCTATATAATCTCATCAGATAAGGTGTCTCTATTCTCATGTCAACTACACGAGCGGTCTAGAATAAGACCACTGTACTATACAGAATGGACTGCAGCAGTAGATCAATCACAAACAAAGTACACAGCTTTGTTCACTTTCTACGGACTCTTTAGATTGCATATCTCAAAATGAATCCTCTCTGTATATGATCTTCATATACTCATTCTGATATTACATCTTGCAATCTAGGATTTTCATCATCTATAGAAATGCAGACACTAATATTTGAAGATAATGCGGCTTGTATTGCTCAGATCGGAGGAGGATATATCAAAGGAGATAAAACCAAACATATTTCTCTAAAATTTTTCTATACTCATGAATTTTAACAAAGTCAACAAATTGATATCAAACAGATACGGTCTATAGATAATCTTATAAATCTGTTTACTAAGACATTGTCAACATCAACGTTTGAGAAATTAGTTTATGGTATTGCCATGTGTTGGCTTTACAAACTACATAATTAATTTTCATCAGGGGGAGCGTTCACTCAGGGGGAGCAAACTTTTGAAGAAAACGGTAATACTGGACATATGTGCACTGTATTCTTTTTTTTTTTAAATCGGATTTTATCCCACTAAATTTTACAGGCAAGATTTTTAATAAGGCAGTTTTGAGCACATCAAATACCATTTATGATCCAGAAGATCATTGTATTTTGTACGAGTTTTAGATTATTTCCTAACATATTAAAATAATTACTTTAAAAATGTTTACATTTAATGGGAAGTGTTGTAAACTGTAGATGTACACCATATTAAGTAATCAATATTTTATTGTGTTGAATTGTAATTGGTTGAGTGGGTAGATGACTCACTCTTATTGGTTAGCGAGGGTGAAAAGAAATGCTATATAAACAAGCCTATACTTCTTGAAATGTATACAATAAAATTTTCTAAAAAAAAAAAAATTTTCTGGTGGTGTTTTAATTTATCGTTTTTGGTATGTTCCTCTTTTTTCTTCTTCATTCTTATTTTATTACTTTATATTATAATTTTATATCTAGAGAGATTATGATTCATTCCGATTAAATGTTGTTGGACGATGGACGGAGACAATTTTGACTTTTAACCAAAAAAAACTTTATTCAAGAGATTGGAAGCAAATCCAGTATATATGAACACCACGAAATTATAAATAAATAAAAGCTGCTATGGGTCTGAACGTGGTCGTTTTCTGTCAACAAACACCCGTCAGCGGTCAGTACTGGGTACGGGTTATTAAAAAGCCGTCTTGGAGCAGAGAATCCTGTATCAGTCTAACCCAACAGCCTGGGGTACACAGAATAATACACGGATTAGGTCTTTTGTAGTCCCAACCACCGACTAAAAAAAAAAAAAAAAACAGTGCCTAACTTTTTTTTTTTTTTGAACTGAAATATCATGTAACCAAAGGAAACCAAACTACAAAGGAACTTATCATTAACAGCTAATTTCCGAGCAGCGAGAGTAGCAATTTCCAAATAAAAACTTTCACCTTTTGATGGAAGATTCATTCTCCACAAGAATTTTCACCACAATTCCAACGACGAAAGGCCTGAACCACAAGCGAATGATGCCTAACTTAAATGAATAAATAAAATCAACAAAAATAAGGAAGTTTAGTGAACCAAGAGTAGGACAAAGCAAACCACCCTAAAAAAATAAATAATATTCGATAAATATGTACAAGAGAAATGAAAATTTATTTGTCTTCTAACTGGCTTGTAAAGACATTTTTACTAGTTGAGTGACTTTGCCGATATCCTTTTTTCAGATATATAACAGCCTTCCCTAGGGCTACCCGTCTTTCCCATCATGACTATAGTGACTTTGAAGATCTCTCATTCTCGAATAAGAGGGATTGGGTTATCTCTATTTTGAATTCTCTATTCAATATGGTGTAGACTTTAATACCAATTGATACAAACCTATTAAATAGAATGCATTTTTAAAAATCGACTTGTAAGAAGAGGTTTCGCAATAGATTACATACCTACGACTGGTCCCGTACTTAGTTAATATGAAATTCTAATAAAGTAATCCCATACTCTATAGTTGATG
Source organism: Xanthoceras sorbifolium (assembly GCA_003430845.1). Classification (NCBI taxonomy): domain Eukaryota; kingdom Viridiplantae; phylum Streptophyta; class Magnoliopsida; order Sapindales; family Sapindaceae; genus Xanthoceras; species Xanthoceras sorbifolium. Next base: position 3,872 of record QUWJ01001088.1, on the reverse strand, counting down.
TGGAACTCAAATAATAGGCACATAATTACTTTAAATTTGGATCAATTATATATTCTCAACTCATGATAAATGAAAGTACATATTGGTTTAATCAACCTAGTAGTAATTTCAAATTAAATATTGGTAATATGTATGGTGTGAATTAAAGACTTATATATACTAAATACATTGTATAATGTATATAAAATTGACTTGAGTTACCAAAATAATTAATTTTTTGTCATTTGAATCAAAAGTCTGAGCTATATATATAGATTAGGAGAAAGTGGACTCAAAAGAATTGCATGGTTCAAATAAAGACACACCACCCTACAAAAGGCAAAAAGATAATTGACAACCACCCATAATTGCTAGTATTATACACTATCAATACAAACTTGTCAATGAATAAAAAACCAAAACAAATTACAACTCCGGCCCAAATGCATACAACTTTAAAATTATTGACTATTAATGAGAGGATGAGTGTGTTCGTATGTATAATCTGGTGGTAATCACACTTCTCAATGAAGTTGAAGTCTAAAAAATGAGTTGACCTTTTATGTATAATATACTGTTTTGATATGTGATTAAATTGTTATTGTCATTTTTTTTTGCTAAATTTTCTTATTGAGACATAAAATATGTATTTTATGAACATATTCTTTTAAATTTATGATATTTTTACATATGAGATTTCACGGATCGATATTATATATGGACCCATTTATTGTACAAATGAATACCCTCTATTCACATGCTACCACAACAAATATCCAAAATTCAACGTGTTTTTAGCGTGTGAACTAGATTCTAAAATTTTTAGAACCCTAGTGAGAGGGTACAATATTTGTTTGTTATCTGACTCTAGTAGTAAAAGTGTCACATTTGTATGTGCAAAAATTGATGGACAATAGCTCCATCATCATTTTTGTAAAGAAAGGATTTATATAAGTTCCAAGAAGGCATGTGGGTTCAAGATCTTGGAAAATCTCTAGACATATAGCTAGGGTTTTGCATATATTCAAGATTTGAAAGGTGGTGGTTGCAGTAAAACCTTCTTGTAAATATTCTTCGAATATATGATTTTATTAGAAGTGTCCAAAATGTAGAAAAAAATGGACCACTAAAAAAAATTGGGTTGAGGTGTAAATCAAAAATGAAAAAAGAATGGGTGAGATGGGTGCACGAGTCCATATTGTTTTGTCAAAATATTCTCAGCAGAACTGGCCACAATGCATGCTTGTCATTTAGTTCACAACCATTTTGTAGAAATATAGATTCTGGTTTGTAATAATTTTGTAACATATTGCATTTTTGCAAATACAATATAGTTCTAATCCAACGGGGTAACACTAGGGTTAGGGTTCTATTGAGAAAACTTCTTACGATTTATATTTTTTTATGAGTAACTTAACATTTGAACCTCTCTAATTAAGATGAACGAGGAGAGGTACGACCAAATCAATTAAGAGTTGACATACATATAAAGTTAATTTGACTTTAAACAAGATGTTTTATGAAATTATATTTTAAGTATATTTAACTGTAGATATACTTCACACAAAAAAAAACACACAATAAAACGATTTTTTTTATTGATTTTAAAATTTGTACTAATTTTCAAACCAATATTTTTAAATTGTTTTGATAACACTCCACAACCTAATATATATTATCTTTCAAATTACAAGTTTTATTCAAAAATATATATTGTTAGGCCCTAATCATGTAAATTAATGTATATCCAAAACCCAAAAAGATATAAAGAACAAATGTAATTAAAATATATATTGCCTGAGTGCCTGAGTGGGGGGATTGTGGATTTTGGAGACTTCACTTTCAAAATCAATTACAAGAAAAGACTAAAATAAGAGCCATCCATTAAAAAAATTAAAACACAATATTATAATCCAATTTTTGAAGCTCTTTTACTTGTAAACTTATTCATTGTTTTTCAAACACTTCTTGCCTTAATTATACAATCACTCAATTCATATATGGAATAGATGAAGTGTAACAAACACCACTAAGTTGTGTTTTCTCTTCAACCATAATTATGAGACTAATTATAATTAACACATGTTAGTTATGTGAAGCTAGCTTTGGAGTTAAAATAATCTACCCTCCAAACACCAACTACTAGTTAGTAAATTATGTAATCTGAACAGACGATCCATCATATAATAAAAGATCATGAATGTAAGGTAAAACATAAATTTAGACTTCTAAGGTTCGTTTCACTCAGATTGTAAAGTCGGTTAAACTTAATTGAAAAAAAATGAATGTAAAACAAAACATAAATTTAGACTTCTAAGATTCGTTTCACTTAGATTGTAAAGTCAATTAAACTTAATTAAGAAAAAATGAATGTAAAGCGAAATGTAAATTTAGACTTCTTTTAGACTGTAGAACCAATCAAACTTACTTTGTAAAAAACGAAAGTAAAGCAAAATGTAAATTTAGATTTTTAAGGTTCGTTTCAGTTAGATTGTAAAATCAATCAAACTTAATTAAAAATAAATAAATATAAAGCAAGACGTAAATTTAGATTTCTAAGGTTTATTTTTCATATAGATTGTAAGAATAGTCAAACTTAATTGATATGTATGATGTGAAGGGGTAATTATATATAATTTAGAGTTGAATATTGATTACGAGGTTGGTAAGTTTTATTAATTACAAAAGAAGAAAGGTGGGCATCAAATTATTGATGATATTATAGGGCAACAAGAAACGGAACTCAATTCAAATTTAATCAAATGATCACATCAACAAACCATGATTAGTGAATCAGTTAAAGAATAATTGTATTAAAGAGTATTTTTGCAACTTTGTATGGACTATGAATACTCAATTTTAGCCAAAAGACAATGAATTCTTATATATATATTGACTATTGTGTAAGAATAAGAATAATTTCTCATCCCACTATCAAGTAGATAAACCAACTTTATTGGCAATTATTTATGCCTCTCACATATTGGAGAATTGTCCAACCAACTTGTATTTTCAAACATCTATTTGATAATTTCTTCACAGTGATAAAGAAAAAGAAAAGAAAAGAGAAAGAGAGTGCTTTTAAATAAAATTAATATGTGAGATTAAATAAAATTATTTTATAAAATTAAATAAAATTAAATTAGTACTGTTATATATTTAGTTATTTGATTAAAATAATTATTATTTTGTGTTTATAAAATAGTAGTTTAAATTTATCTTTAGATAAAATAAAATGAAGTCATAATAATAATAATATTAATAATAATATTATTATTTACATAAAATTAAATTATAATTGATATATCAGGACAAGATAAGACAATTCTACGAGGAAAAAATAAGAAGAGCCGCAACTTTTTAGTCTTAGGGCAACTAAACCCACGAGGAGGAGTGGTGGGTTTATTTAATCCTCCCATTGATGGGGCTGTATTGTACTGGTGGAAAAACATATCTCATTTCTTTTGGCGAGCCAAACGCGGGGCGTCACTCTATTTTAGCTCAATCAAAAGTTTAGTCTAGTTTAATAATTATGAAATTTACAGCATTGAATATTAATATCTATAAACTACGATCGATATACTGAATTTAAATTAGATTAAATTGAACCAAACTATTAATATTAAAGATGATTGAGTTGTAGACGATCGTATTGAATTTATCTTAACCCACTCATCTTGATTAATATGTTATAATAAAACATTAGATTATAGGTTAGCTAAGAGCCATTACTCCCTAACCCAAAATTCATTTTATTCTAAATCACAATTCATTTTTTCCTTTTTGTTTTAGTAGAATCTCTATAAAAATTTAATTTAATTATGTATTAATCTCTTTTTAAGTGTTTTTCTTACATAATAGTTAAAATAAAAAAATTCTAGTTCCGTCATTGA